>OX235266.1:36226476-36422690 GCA_944472135.2 Trichobilharzia regenti
TGAATTATTCCATACGGACCAATTAAACCTGTTCGATTGGCCAAAATAACAACGCTGTTGGAGTTATATTGTTACATTTGGTGTCGCTGCCTACCGACAAATGGAAAGCCTATGCCCTGCAGTTTTTGATGGAGACAAATGGATCTTCGGGTAGGACTTCGAGGCTTCTGCGCAGTCAAGTGGCGCTGAAGATCTGTCAGCGATGAGGCTGCTACTAGGGACGCTGCTGAGAGGTCGGGAGAAAGCAGCATATGAAAGTGTAAGGCGAAATACTGACTAATGTGCGACAGGGTCAGGCAAACAGTTTCCAAGGTGGGAAGGACCACATATGGTCACGTTGAGATGAGGCTACGCAGACACAATTGCAGTGGTGAACAAAGAGAAACAGGTGAACATCAGCGAGTGCCGAGATTTCAGGTAGCAACACAAAAGAGCAAAGCCCCTAGAACCAAGAAGACCGAACCAACTTCAGTCGCAAGTCTTTGACGGGGGGACGAGTATGGTGAGAGCTGGCTGTTAGTCAAAACTGGTGGAAAGTACTTTACGTTAATATTTGTGTCCCCAATATTGGTCGTGAGAAAAATGAGAACAAAAGCTTTGCGGAGGCGGATACAGTTAACATATAGGTGATCTGACATTCAAGAAACAGCCACAAAGAAATGCAATGCTAACTTTGTGTGGGAGACAACCAGTCAGAAGACAGTGTTTTTCTGCTAACGATAATCTATAATATGTACATGTGAATCTATAAATATATGTTGATTTACTTAATAAACGATCTGTTGCTTGGCCCTTGTCTTCTGTTGTGACAATATTAGTACAGTTTCTTTCTTTTTGGTCTAAATGTTTCTCTTATCACATTTTAAGCTTCTATGCATGAGGTGTGAAAGCTTATCGGGATGACATTGGCGTATTCGTTAAATTTATTAGTGAACATAATGATTGATTGCCTACATCGATTGATAGATATGAAGAGAAGAATACTGACAGTAAACCGTGTAAATCTAGATCTCCAGTTGAGGAATTATCTTTATACCCTAAATGATATTTTCCGTGAGCAGAAACAACTGTGATCCTGGTAAAATGTTCCTTAAAACCATATCCAAATCTTTTGTGCTTAGTAATCACGGAGAGTTATCCTTGTTGATGTTCTCTGTATATATTACTATTTTAGATTCAATCCCAATTTAGCAATGATTGTAAACTAAAGTATAGTTTTGATATTAATGTCTACTGGTGAGCAATCGAAAATCTGAAATCTAAAACATAAAATAAAGTATAATTATACTTTTCTATAGTTTACACACAATGATAAGTTTTGTTATTGGTAATATTTCGAGCAAAATTACTGCCCGTGTTCACACCACTGTTGGAATTGTTTTAATCCACAATGCTCAAACTTTTTACTGATATTAACTAAAACATAAAATTTGTCCAGCTGCAAACTAGCTATTATAACCAGGTCATACTGTCACTCCAGTCACCATGGATAACAAACACCTAGTCATCATCAGATTAGTGCTCAAAGTTAGTTGTTCTCCTGTCAGTCGTAAACACACGGAATCAGGGGAAGAGGAGTAGGTTGTAAATCATTTGTGAGTATTGAGTAACGTGTCGTTCGCTTGCAAGAAAGTCGGTCATTACCAATAGTAATTAAAGTGAAATGATGATATGATTCACAGTTTGACTTTAAGGTCGTACACTACAATGAGATTTACTATTTAAAAACTACTTAAAGTTATATCTAAATTTTCTCCACTTAAGAAGCATAGATAGTAATGCTCACCCTCTGACGTCCAACCCATCGCCTTCCATTGAGTTTACACTAGAGTGCCCACGATGTGGTGTCGCTGAACGCTGGTGTCGCCTGAGATTATGTACAGAACGTTTTCATTTCTTTCTGCATATCTGTTAGATGATATAAGCTTCACCATCATTGAACGGTAGCAGCTCATGATAAAAGTCTTCATCAGGCTATTAGGAATGCTTCCAGTGACACGCGTGCAAAGTCTCCGAGCGATGCAGAAACACTGACTTGACATTCATGTGAAAATTCAGATCTTGTTTCTTGTGTTGAATTCTGTAGATCCTCACAAATCTATTAAAATTCTTATCATATTTTGTGTGGTTATCCTTTCCTCCTTAGATTTCCATTTATCAAGGAGTCTTCACATTTCTGAACGTACAGTTCAATTTCAACGACACCATCTATAGACAAAAAGATGGTATTGCAATGGGATCTCCGTTGAGTCCACTACTATCATAGTGCCTCGTGGCAAGCCTCGGTAAAGGTCCACTAAAGCCGAGCACTGACAATTTACGACTTTATAAAAGATACGTAGATGACATATTCATTATTTGTGACAACAGTAATGACCTCAGTCTACTGCTACAGACATTTAACTGTTGCCATCCAGCAATAAAATTCACTCTTGAAATGGAAAAAGAATCAAAATTCCCTTTCTTGATGTGGAAATAACAAGAAGAACTGACGGGACCTTAAAAAGATCAATCCATATAAAAGCTAACTAGAATGGTCCACTAACAAGATTCTATAGCTGCGTACCCGTACAAAAAAAGTGGAATTTAATTAAATCCCCTACCACCTGCATCCGACGCACCTGTGATCCCGATGTTCTAGAAACAGGGTTAGATCTTTTGAGAGAAATCTTCGTCCAAAATGGATACCCAGCAAGATTCATTGACAAAATATCGAACCAAGGATTTGGAGAAGTGAAACTTCACTTGTTTGCATATATCAGTTCACCTGTTGCTGTGGATACAGGTACGCAGGTTGTTTGATACGCATCCTGTCCAAGAGGATTCAAGAACACTATCCAGCATGGTTACGAAAAGGCAATAGTGGTGCAATAAGAAGTGCGGCAGTTGAACACCTGGTTAACACTGATCATCTATTTCAACAAACGCCTCCTACAAAGTAATCTAAAGAGTCAAGAATAACCTACCAAAGGCAATATGGTTTCGTCTTCTTTGTGTCGCTGAAGCTCTGGCCATTCACATAGAAGAACCAGAGCTGTGCATACAAAAGAGTATTACTCAAAGTCCTCTGCTGTCATGGTAACGACTGTTTTGATTTTTTGTGACTTAATTTTGTTTGTTTACCTGTTCTTTAATTGCTTATAATTCTTGTATTCATTTAGAACTCTTACGTAATTTCGTACTCTGTACTTTGTTCCTATGTGTATCCTGAATAAAACTCAATCATCAAACCATTTATGTTATTACATAACTTCGTTTAACAACTGTTTGTGACAACTCATCACTTCTGTTACTACATTAGTTTCATTAACACTCAATTTTCTTGATGCTTTTTGTATGGAGCAATTCTACCCAAAACTTACTAATTTTCACCTGTTTAGTTAAAATAAACACAACCAGTTGTATTTTTATTTGACAAACTTAATGTAAACATGCATACAAAATAACACATATATATTTGCCATTGTACAGCTAAGAAAATAAATTCACCGAAAAGAGACTCTTCGCTGAACTACGTGTTTTGTTTTCATTAATGCCTGAATGGGGATTATTCATGAGTTTCTGCTTCTCTCTTTTCCTACATTTATGTCTATTTTTAAACAGTGTGGTTGATTCAACTGCTGCACATTTCGCAAACTTCCACGTTGAAGATTAAGCTGCGAAAAGTGGTTTGCAAGTGCATCACAGAATTCAGACGAATCGCTCCTTGCTTTTTTATTTTTCAAAAATATAACATATGGATTTTATATCTCAAAAAACACAGGAAATAAAATGTAAAGTTTTCATGAAATCATAGAATAGATAACATCACAGAGTTGTACTGCACTGACTTCTAGTTGGGTGACAAGTGAATGAAGTGGTTGAATGTGTTAACATTTTAATTAATTCAAGAATTTGTTTGGTGATGAAATATCACCTGAAATAGGCCTTAAGCAGTTGTCTCCAGGGCTCTGCAGTCACAGAGGACTAATGCTGCTACTGTTTTGGACATCCCATGAATAAATCAAATACCATAGTATGGGCAAACTAGAAGCAATAACCACATACAAAGCCTTACTGACCATCATCCAACTATACCTCCATCTCTTTCATCATCTGGCTTTCTTCCTACTGTTGATACTATCTTACATTCAGATCCCTCGTCTGCTTCTAACTCTGCAATCACCAATGGTGACAACAGTCAAGGAAACACTACTAACGGTCTTTCAAAACCACGCTGCCAACTTCATATTACAGTATACAACGTCAGAATTCTTTATCAAGTCGGACAACAGGCTTTGCTAGCCAGAACTCTGGCATCTCGAACCATGGATGTATGCTGTTTTTCGAAGACATCCGTCGTCAAATCAACAATGTACTCAAGTAGACCATACAGCAAGTCGGTAGAAGACTGTCTCTCCCTCTGTAGCGATTACCTACGTCAGTACACGTATATGCCTACGATTGGACGAACATACAAAACAGGCAGCAATAAAACCTCTACTTCTTCAACGCGGTGGTAACACTAGGTCCCTTTTCAAGCAAGCAATAGCTTAACGCGTATCTGAGACTGACAGAAAGACTCATTTCGAGGAAGCCTGACATAATATCCAGTCAGCTGTAGGTACAGTGGTAGAGACTGCTGTCAACCTAAAGTCAAAGGTTAGTAAGTGTCAGTGGATCTCTGTTGCTTAATCTGGACTGACTGATGCAAGAAGACTGATTCCACCGGGCTCTGAATACTTTGTAGAGTGAAAGCTAGGCAAGCGCAAGCTGAGAGAAAGCCTCTGCAACGACTACAAACTGTAGTAGGAGAGAAAAGCTGAAGAGATGGAAAAGACAACAGCGATAGGTAATACCAGACAACTATTCAGGATTATTAAAGAAATAGGAAGGAAGATGATGTTTGCGAACAGTGGCGTCTTAATTAGCTCCCAGAAAAGAAGGCTGGAACTTTGGAAAGAGGTCATGAGAAGCAGTTTAACTGACCTACAAAAAAATTCATCTTGCTCAATATCCAAAAGTAACCTGAGTGGGATATGGATGTCAGCCCTGCATCCGTAACTAATGTTACGAAGTCTGTCTGTAATCCAAAACTATGCAGATCAGAAGGACCTGATGGAATCTCTCAAGAGGCATTTAAGGACTTTGGTGACAAACTGTTGTCTGAGTTAACTGGGGTAGGTGAAAGATAATGTATGGGAAACTGAGACAGTTCTATCAGACTGGTGCAAATCATTGATTATCCTAGCCTTTAAGAAGGGGGACAAATTTTCCAATGACGATCACTGGGGGATAAGCCTGGTTATTTTATTATCTAAAGTTCTAGGTTGAGTAATCAAACACAGACTAATTGATGTTTGGAAGAAAGAACCCCCAAAATACCAAGGGGGCTTTAGGCCAAGAAGAGGCTATAGTGATCATATCTTCACTCCTCGACAAATTCTGGAAGAAACACATACTTACCACCTCTTATCACTTGTCCCGTTTTCTAATCTGAAGATGGAATTCGACCCAATCAGTGGAGACGTGGTGTGACGACGTTTGGCCGTGAAGAGGATACCAAGAAAGTAAATTGCACCAATCAAGGTACTCTAGTAGAACTCACTCAACCGTGTAGGAGACGTTGAAGAGTTGCCATTTGAAGTGATGCAAACCAATGGTGCCCATTAGGGAGGCCAAATACGCTCGTTTTTTGTTTAGTTTCATAACAGGTGTACGAATCTATGTTATCCTAATCGAATTTAGTGTCATAGGGATCGACTTGTTGCTGGGAAACAGTCTTGTGGACTAACAGTATGCAGATGATATTATCCTCGTAGATGACGCTAAAAAATGAAGTGTTATGAACATCTTGAGAAGAAACCTTTGAATGATCGGCGCGAGATTCGCTCTTTTCTAGTGTAAGATGATCCTGCGGGATTACAGTAAGTTGACTCCAAGCTTAACGATTGGGAGTGAAGTGGTAAGGCGTGTTGACTAATTCACCTATTTAGGAAGTTGCACTAACACTAAGGGGCTGCTTGCTAACGAAATTTCAACACGCGTACAAAAGGCTGGAGTGACATTTGACAACTTACATCATTTCTGGTATAGAAATGATATCCGGATATCTTTCAAAGTACAAGTGTATTTCGCACCACTTCGTTGTGTACTCCCTTAAGGCTATGAGACATGACCGTTGAAAGTGGATGATATGAAAGTGCTAGTTGTATTTACTCATATATGTTTGCGTTCTGTCTTTCATTTTAAGTGGCATAATATGCTGGTTAATTTAGAGGCTAGGCGTACAGTGCTTAGTAAGTGGGGTGATTCAATCAATGAAATTGTGAAGTTACATCTATTGACATGGCTAGGTCATGTGTTGTACATGAAAAGCTATCGCCTTCCTCGACGAGCATTGTCAGCTGATATAGGATTAGCTTTATAAAATAGTTTGGGGTTGTCGAGCTGAAACTTAGCACCATTCTGTGAAGCCTTTGACATTTAATTGGGACCATTAAGGGAAGTGTTGACGTCCAGGCTGAAGTCCTCATTTTGCTATACACTAGTCTCTGGAGGCTATTGGTGATGTGGCTTGAAATCGTTCTTAGTGACGCAGATGCATTCACTCTTTGAAATTTCCCCATGTTTCTCTTCAATCTGGCGCATATTTCTGCGAATTGTAATTCGTTTGAATATCTATTTTCTGTCTGTTTACTGCCTTTCTGTGCTGCATGGAGTGTGACAAGTTGGACTGGTGCACTTCTACGCTGAAATTTAGTCAGTCATCTGGGATACAGAAGGCTAGATTTGTATTTTTCAGCCGGCATCACCACTGGCTGAAGCGTAATTACTGACTAACCATCAAAACACGTGTATATTATGTGCCATTTAACTTAGTGACTGAAAAACTTAGGCTCTGAAAAAAGGAAGATATGAGAACAGAACAGTGTTACTCTCGTTCATTCTTATGCATTACTGTTTGATAAAAACTTATTTTCTCTACTGCTATGTGTGTGCTAACTTGAAGTAATCCCTTATCTGTTAAGTCGGCCAGTCTAGAGGCAGATATACACTCACACACAAGTACTGTGCTCCGTACTTCCATTAGTAACAGCCATAAAGAAAAGACAAAGCCACATTGAGAATTCTTAGTGACTTCAAAATTCCCCGTAATCCAAGATTACAAAAATGTTCTGTCTAAACAGAAGAATCATGAGACTTATGCAATTCATTAATTTTTTCATACCTTTCTTCAGATACCACTGGATAAAGAGTCTAACTCGCGACTACAATAACAACGCCCTTGAGATTATTTTAATGTAACATCTTGCTCTTTGGTTTAAATGTTTCTCCTGGTATGTTTCAAGCGTCTATAAATGGGGTGAAAACAGGTTTTCGAGGTGTTTAGGCCTACGAAGATTAAAGTTAACATATTCGGTAAACATGTGTATAAGCACGAAAAGGGATTAAAAGATTTCAAAAGAAGATTATCATCAACAGACCATCCAAAATCTGTATTTCACATTTGAAATTTTTACTTATTTGATGAGATTTTGATTCTGATAAAATGTCCCTTAAAACTACATCTAAAGCTTCTGGCTTAATAACAATGATAACTTATCATCGCTAATGTTCTCTTTATGTTACTATTTTAAATTCAGTAGCGATTTGATAATGATAGCTAACTTAAAATAGTTATAAATGGAACTGTCAGTTGTGTCACTCCGTATTAAACAGAATACTGAACACAGGAGTTTGACATATAATATGACCAACATTCTGACATTTAAGTGAGAAGTAGCGCGTTCGTTAGTATACTAAGCAAAGTGGCTGAATGAAATACCCAAATGAAATACTTCAAATAGAAGTATGCGCTGAAGATGTCACCTAGTAGGGTGATGAAAGCTTCGAAAATCAACCATCCAGCTCAGAGAACACAACCACTTGAGCTACAAATCTTCTCTATCATATATATACCCAGGAAATTAGTCCAGTGTGATACACTGGATTTCATATCACAAAGATTGTGTATAAAGAAGGGTAAACACCAAAAATATACCCTGGCTATGAGTTACTGCTTCATTTACTTCAAAGTGAATCTCTTGCAATGCAAGCCTCCAACCTGTAACCCAATAATTCTATTCAAAGTTGTCTAGACCGCTGCTCTACACCTTAGAAGAAACAGAACCGAAAAAGACGAATGCTGTATAGAAAATACTTAAGATACTAAAGAATATTAAGTACAGAAATGGGATCTGTTCTTTCCTACCTGCATGAAGTCATTTATAAAAACATACCAGCACCTGCACAAACATACTCATACAAATAAACTGAAAAGGGATACACCAGTTACATGACAGATATCACACTTTTCATTAATACTACAAACACATTTCATGCGCATATTTACCGTACCAACAAAAATTATTGAATGGTTAGATTCTAATGAAAGCACTCAAAACTGAAATCACTTTAAAAAGAAATTATCATGTTTCAAAAACAGAAATGAATGATGAATTTCAGGTGAGCGGAAACGATGGGGTTAATCTAAATTATTGAATGTTAGTGACTTCGAGTCAACTAGCAGAAACAAACCCAGTAATAATCTGTTTCTTCAAATGGAGAGTAATTCGGTAATATGAAATTGTGTTCAGTCCTCTAAACTGTGACAGTCTAGATGTAAACAGTGAGCGGAGATCAAAAGTGTATACTCTACGGTCGAAAGAATGACATGAGTAGAATGATAGTAATGCACAGTAAAAGTGAGATATTTTTGTCTGGAATATGTCTAACTTGCATTGAAGTGTATCCAATGTAATCGGGATCAAATAAGCTGAAAACAAATAACACATTAACAACAACGAAATTGTCAACATGTTCCTGCATAAAATAAACAAAACTTGTCAAGACAGGAATTGCAAAAATGAAAATTTTCATCAAAAATATGCATTGTTTTAACAAAACGGGCATTTATTCAAGCTACTGGCCATTTAGCCACCGGCAAGGGATCCAATGACGCATGAATTCTAAATTCTATCAATTCAGAGTGATTCACGAACTCACCTAATTTGAAGGTGTCATGTTCAAACCCCAGTGAGGTTGTATCTACTGTGTACAAGAATGTGAGAGCTGTCTATTACCCCTTTTGGTTTTCACTGGTCCTGTAAACGATGTTAGGTTTCTATCTAACTTGAAATTAGTTAAATATCTGCAAATCGATATTTGAAATTGTTCACAATCTGTGAAAGATCGAAGCAAGCTGAAATAAATATTTCAAACAGTTTTTTCTTTTAAATTTTGACATGTTCTTGAGGGAGATAATGAAAATTTAAATATTCGCAGGAATTACATTGATTTGTCCTGGCATAAATTGAAATGAAAACTAGCGAATACGAGAATTGGTGCCCAGCCAATAAAGAAGAAATTAATCTAACTTCACCTTTCATCGCTCATTACACGTGATTGGATTGTTGCAGTACTATTCCTACACCTAGATATAATTCATCATATTTTACATTCTCAATTAAATTAAACTGAAACAGCCTAACATGCTACCACCAAAGGCAATAAGCATCTTGAATTATTTCAAAATACAAAAGAAAAAATGAACCAAAATTAAGCGAATCTTACCCAGGTTGGCTGTCATCTGGTCCTGAAGGCAGCAATGGAGTTGTTACTGTCTCAGGATGCTTTTCGTCCACCAATACGGTTTGCTTGAATGAACCTGCTGCATCACGATCTACCACTACTAGCTTTATTTTCCCATCATCGTATGTATGCGTACCAGCCAAACGTCCACCCACCTTCAACAACTTTTGGTACTAAAAAGTACAGTAAAAAGTAAATAAGACTGTAAAAATTTCACATTCATTTGATTGTACATGCGTCATGAGTAAAATGAAATAATCACAGAAACTGCTGTGACAATGCAGATTATCACATATGTTTACATTACTGTGTGTTATGATATTTTAAATCAAAACACCAGGTAAAAGTCGACAGTTAGGAATTATTATTATTATATCCTTTAATTCCTAGAGGAACATAGGGCTTCAACTGCGCATCTCCATTGCCTTCGGTTTTCTGCCAACTTTTTCACCCCGCTCCAACTCTGCCCACATGCTTTCATCTCCTCCCCACATGACCTCCTCCAAGTCACCCACCATGGGACGACCAACTCGCCGCTTCCCTTTCGGGTTCCACTCGAGCAATGGCTTGTCTGGTGATGTCACTTGATGGTTGTTTCCTCAGAGTATGGCCAATCCATCTCCATTTCTTCTGCCTATTTGTTTCACAATCGGTTCCTGCTGTGTTGGTTCGCTCATTGCCAGAGATCCTTGTTGCTGATCTCTTCTGGCCGGCCATCTGATCTTGAGTATTGAGCAAAGACAACTGTTAATGAAGGTCTGTAGTTTGTTTGAGATGCTCCTTATGACTCGCCAAGTCTCTGATCCGTATAGTAGCACTGACTTTACATTGGAGTTGAAAATCCGGATGTTATTTTTCATGCTGAGTGATGTTGACCTCCACACAGACTTAAGAGTAATGAAAGCTTGTCTTGCCTTTCCGATTCTGGCTTTGATATCCTCGTCAGTTCCACCTGTAGTTGGAACGATGCTTCCCAGGTAGGTAGGTAAAGGAGGTTGTTACTTTCAGGTTACCCCCCCATTTATGCTGATTGTTGTCTGTTGTTGTTGGTGTTGCTGTTGGCCAGGAACCTTCATCACCTCTGTTTTCTCTATGTTCAATTGAAGTCCTATCTTTGATGCTTCTTCTGTCAACTTGTTGCTTTTCACTTGCATATCTTCCATTTTGTGGGAAATCAGACACATATCATCGCGGGCGAAGTCCAGATCCTCCAAGTTTTTGTGTGAGTCCATTTTATGTCTTTTTCCTCATTGCACGCCACTGTCTGTCACATTATCCAATCTACTGCAATCAGGAAGATCATTGGCGATAATAGACAGCCTTGCCTCACTCCCGTTCTCACTTCGAAGGCTTCCGTAAGTTTCCCGTTGTGGATTACTTGGCATGCAGCATTTTCGTATAACTGTTGGATGAGATGTATAATTGTCGATGGGACCCCGTAGTAGCGAAGTAGTTGCCAAATGACCTCTCGATCGACGCTATCGAAGGCCTTTTCAAAGTCGATGAAGTTGAGTGAGATGGAGAGGTGACTGCCATTCCAAGCTTTGTTCAGTGATGATCCGTAGAGTGGCGATTTGATCAATACATGATTTGTTTCTCCTGAATCCGCCCTGTTCCGGTCGAAGTTTTCATCTAGGGCTTGTTTGATTCTCTCCAGGATGATGCGGCTTAGTATTTTGCTTGGAATGGACAGGAGCATAGTTCCGCGCTAGTTTTTACACTGACTTAAGTCTCCTTTCTTTGGTAGTTTGGATAGGATTTAATATTAAGTGGAATTTAAAAAATGAAGGATTCAATACATAAGATTTCAATACAATATACAAAAGTTTGAGAAACGATGTAGGGTAAAAATTCCAACCGTCTACTCAGGAACTTTCCATTATGTTATATATAATTATTATTATTTCTTTCACGTCCCCAGTGAAACATAGGACTCCAAGCCGGAGGCTTGAAGTTTCTGTAGTAGTGTTTACTTTTTACTGGATTGGGTTGCTAGCCTCATTCCCAATCTTCCCTCTTTACAAGTCTTATTGCTGGATAAGTAAGACAAAGGAGTGCGTTGGCCGGTGTTCGAATCCCGGACCATGTGCATGGTTGGTGAGCATGCTAACCGCTGTGCTACCGACGCCCATTGTGTTATACATCAATAAATTCCCGTAGTTTAGTTAATAATTATCTTCTACACATACCCCTTGTTTCATTATTATGAAACAAATTATTAAATACCATTTGAGTTGAAATAACTGTTTTTAAAATACATTATATATACACATTGATATTAACTTATCTCATTTTCAGGCTGTTAGCATTTGAAGAGAAGCCATGAGTTGAAAAATAAAGTCTTCATATCCTAGAAATAGATTCATTCTTGAAGCACTAAAGGTATGCTTGATGGTATTCAAATTAAGAACAGATCATAGTGATAACTTTTCTTGAGATCACTTGAGGTGGTCAGGATGTGGGTTTGTGTGTCAGACAGATGTTGACGTTCAACATAGCAGTTCAACATAAAAACCTTACTTTTCCCCACCTTCCATTCGATACAATACCTACTGATCGAAGACAATTTATTCAGTGTCAAGTGTGGCGTACATTATGAGAAAGAAAGAAATTCACACATGAATTACTTTCTATTCACCGTCTCTTTTCCATTTCAATTTATTTTACCACCAACCCCCACTTACCAAACAAAACAGCAGTGCAAAATTTGCCTAAGATCCAGTATTGTATTTACGTTTACTATTTCTTGTGCGAAAAATAAACAGACCACCAGTGCGGCACAGGAAGTGTTTCCTAATATAACTGCTGACCAGTAGCGTACAGCAGGTCGGGTGTGAGGACAAATACTCGCCGAAGACATTGAATAGCGGTTGCGCTATGTCGTGAATTAGCAAAAGTTGGAATTCATGGGCCATTGGATTGGGTCCCAGTGGCTCAATGATCTACGAGCTCGCTAGCCTTGTAACCAAAAGGTTCTGGGTTCTAAACCCTGTGGTGGATGCGTACTGCTGAGGAGTCCCAAACTAGGACGAAACGGCTGTCCACTACTCCCAGGTTTTCCAGTGGTTCCCTAACTGATGTCAGCTCATGATTAAATCCTCCATGCAATATTTATTTTTATTATTTTATTTAAAAAAAAATAAAAATAAATAGAAAGCAACACATGAACAATATTGTTTATTGTCGTTCAAACAAACGAATAAACAATCCTATCTAAAGTATCTGTGAAGGTAGCATGCAAGAAATTCGTGTTCAAGTGATTCAATGTGTGCATTTGTGATCTATTCATCCCCAAGAGGATACCGCTGAGTTTCAGTATAGCCATGTTGAAGTGTTTAGTCAAATAAAGAGAAAGAGATTTAAATTTGATAATGAGGTATGAAACGAACTTCCTACTGATGTGTATTTTTGTTCCAAATATGAATTTGTCTTGTCTGCCCTCAGAAGATTATTAAGTATCGGCTAACACTTCTGAATGTATGATTCATCCAATTTTGACCCCATCACTCGAATAAATCTGCAACAGAGAGACTGAAGTTCTCTTGAACAAAAGTATAGTCCGAGTGCTGTTTATCCCTACCAAATATATGGATAAAATGTCACTACATGGAATAGATTGAGGTTTGTATGATATATACCTGTACTTACAGAGTAAGCGTGACTCAACCCACTAAATGAACAACATTGAACATAAAATGTAATTACCATATTGTTACAGTACTTACTTAAGTGGGAACTCTTTTAAATTAGCTAATAGAATAAATGTATGACACATAAGATTTGATTGGCACAATATATCTGCAGACTTACAGAAACAATAGTGCGTTGGTCAGTAGTACGAAGATAAATAGCATCATATGAAGGATGGGCTTTTTGTAAGGTAAAAGGATCGCCAGTTGCAAAGAGGATACCAGTGCTTTTGCTCCCTAAGATGGGCATTAAACTATTATTCCGCCAACGATCAACATTATCCTCAGCTATTTTTGTCAGTTGTGGTATCCTGCTAGTGGCCACAACAACACCCTTAGCACGAACCTAATGAAAACAAGCAAAAATCTAAAAATAATTAGGTAATGTATTTCTTAAAGAATAATTCATACTAAAACATCAATTCATTCATTTAAAAATAAAGTAATTAGGATTGCACGGTTACTATCCGATTGCATTAAACCATTTCAAAGAATTCTATCATTTCAGCATTGATTTCAAAAACGTTATTCACATGGGATTGACAACATTTCGGTAATGCTCTATGGGTATTCATCTCTCAGGAAGACACCCAGGAGATATCCCCTACCTCTGTTCTCCTTAAAAGAGAAGTTCTCTAGTGTGCTCTAGCTCTTTCTCGTAATGCTTGCATTCAGACGCTTTACTTCGTTGTTGAACTGTTCTGTTTTAATTAACTAGTAGATCTGTATGTATTCATTTTGTACATACTTGCATTCCGATTTTCCTCTACTTGCCCTCCTTGTTAAGACATTTGAAAATGAAATTCGCTGTCCCGTTTCACCACTCTTGTCAATTTAATATCATGTAAAATGTCGCTGATTAAGTTATAAGGACCAATTATCGTGAATGAATCAATGACGGAATACATCCACAATTTTAGAATGATCATTGGTAGAACCATGAAATCTAGCATCTTCATAATAGCTCATTGATGTGGGTGATTCCATGAGTGTCCTATTATATGACGAAAATTACAAAAACCGTTGTCGTGGTACTAAAATCTAGCCAACAAAGCTACTTAAATCCATAGTTAGTCAATCAGAAGAAGTAAATTCCGAGGGTGATAGTACCAGAATCAATTATAAGATAAACTGAACCATGGCAAATGTTCTCTTCGTCATCACGTCCACGAGCATAAATTAGCAGTCAAAATACGTGACAATGATTCCATCATACCGGTGCGCGCAGGCAACTACATACACTGATGCATCCAGGAAAGTGCGCAAATCTTAGATGAAACCATAACAATGTCAGTAAATAATAAACAACACAGATAAAAGGTTAGATAACAGTGAAGAAGTTATAATAATTTGTTGAAATTAGTACTGAGGAAGCTATTTAGGTACAGAATGCAACTATCTCGCTTGGCATACACAACAACGCCAAGTAGATATTTGTGAGCTGCAAATGGTCTCTACCGGTTAACTGACTTATTCACATGTCTTTTGAAGTTGAGTTATATCAACTTCAAGGTAACATTCTCCTACAGTTCATTTTCTTCCCAATAGTTAGTATATTACTCATTTAGAAAATCAAAATCAAATATTTTGTGACTAACCAACTTCATTCCAAATAATCAATACAAGTAGTCTATATCCTAGTGGCAGCAATCTGTATAAAATTTATAGAAACCAGATTACAGTTAAAGTAATAAAATTAATAATAGCATAACAAGAGCCTACAAATATAAATAATTATAGCAAGCAGGCAGAAAATCGTGGGTGGATTTCGAACACATAGAGTGGTAAAAGAAGGAAGATTCAGAGAAGACAACATTTATTTAGCTAAGAAGATGTTAAACTCCTCTGAGTATGTTTACCTGTCTTATTGTCCACCGATGCTATTGAAGGATAGATCATCATCTGAGTCATATCATTTCTTCCATAAGTGCCTACTAACTGAATTTGCTGGAACTCTTGGTTTCGTCTAATTGTTCAACCTTCTTCGTAGATGCTCAACAGTTACTTTTCTCTACATAGCGTGAATTTAATCTCATAAGCTACCATATTAGCATAAACGATTTCAAGCATCAACCGTTTGTTACCACGCATTTACCGACATTTGTAATACTTTTTGAAAGGGAGAAACATCAGTTCTCCAGTGTAATTAGTTAATCTTATGAAGTTTTATTTCCCCATCTTGAATCCATCAAGTACTTTAATAACATAAGCAGTCCCCTCAGGGATTCTATGGACATTACATTTATATTTTACAACTTTCAAATGCTGGTTGATGAAAAGTTTCATATATCCAGCTCTAAATAAAAAACAGGTCGAGCAATACACATCGTATGGACTGATTCTATTGGGCCATATAATTTTACTCAAAAGGATAACTATGCCAAAAAATTTCCATTTGATAAGGAAATGGGTTCAACAAGGCGCATATGCTGTCTAGCAAATATATGTTCTATTGTTGATGAAGCATTAAAAATTCGGGGATTTGTACAAATTTCGTAGCTTTATCAATTAGTACTCACGTAAATTAGTCTGACTTGAATGATCCTTCACCTTCATAATTACTTTCATATGAGATACAAAAGTTGATACAATTAAGTACATTGTATTTTGCCAACCATTAAATGCAGTCGAATCCACAGACAACATCATATTGGTGAGAAATGCTTATCACGGACTTTAAAGGTAAATTTTATTCGGAAAGCTGATTGGGAAACATTAACCGTCATAATATTTCTAGTTGTAGGAGACATGTGTTCAGATATAAAATATTTCCAGTCATGACTTGAAATCAACATCTATCCGATTCTTAAAAGCAATGGATAACCTTACGTGGAATTCAAATAAAACACTTTTATTAGACGGCAATAAACAACAATGCAGAATTCCTTCAAATGCATCTGACTCTACATGGCACAGAAGCAGTACACTAAAAATCCAAGGTTTGTGGTTGGTGCATCTTGTTTAGTGTGAAACTAAACACTTTGTTTTGTTAAAGGAAATAAGAATACAGCATGTGTTTGGAGGCTGTCAAGCCACATACACACAGTATTCTGACTGACAAGTGATGGTTTTTGACAATAGCAACAACTATACAAGAATTAATCGGTAAACAGTAGACTGTATAGATGTCCAGTTTCACATGCTGAATAAAGCGAAAAGTGTCGCTTTTGAACCGCGTGAGAAGGTGTAACGATATGCTATATTCGAGGTAGATAACACACTGAGAGTCAGTTTACGGAAATATTTGAATCTAAGCTTCATAGAAGTTGGTGAGTTTCTATCGGCTTAAATCCTTTCATTTTTATATATGCCTCACCTTCTAGTGCTTAGTGGGAAAAATCATGGTTTCCCATGTTTCTTTTGGTTGACTTTTAACATGTGATTTTTAGACAAAAAGCTTATAAACACATTGCATCAGTCTTACCATAAGCCACATACAAGCTGCTAGATAACCCCCGCTTGTTCAATATCTAAAGCTTGTGAACCACTTTGAAGGTGGGCTTCTAATGCCTGCAGAACACGTGCATTCTATATCAACAAATAAGAGGGAAAAATTAGGAACGCAATGAAAGGTACTGAAATTATCTAAATAACTGTAAAGGATATCTGTAAAAAGGCTAAATCATTAGTGTTACAAGGGTTTCGGAATGTTTGTCGAGTGAATATTTAATCATCATATCAGCTTTTTGTTCGCCGTAATTTCTTTTGCTTATCGTTACTAGTCAGTAAATCTGTTCCTGTTGACAACGAATTCTAGGTTTCCTTTCGTCTAGTGAATTTATTTGCCTGTTGAGAATTGCTACACAGGGAATATAGTGCATATAAGCATTGCATTTCCACTTAGCTGCTTCAGATATTTCCGTCCTTTTCAGAGAATACCTTGAATAGTTCCGTACTTGCTGTTAATCAAGGATGATGAAGTATTCGCTGACTGTAACTAGAAAATGTCAAGATGTGCATAATTTACTGATGATTTTTGAGTTTTGAGGGTGGAGTAGTAAAAAAATCCCCAAAATTATAAGTCTACAGAATTCACCATCCAACTAGAGATGCTAACCTTTACTGTTTAATTTGACTCGTTTAGCTGAAGGCTGGCGGCCAGGCATCCATGAGATTTGGCAAACTGTCGTGTTACATTTGTTCGTTTATGAATCCTAGCTAGTAAAGTAACTTTCCTCGCACACAGAGAGTTTAACCTCGAAATATACTTCATGTTTTGAACGGTCAGTTTGGGGTTATGACTTGCTTTTGGTGTACGCAGGACAAATACTGTAGGAGTTGTGTTTATAAGAATTTACGTTAGTATAAACTAATGAGAACTAGTATGAACCTCATCTTCTTTAGTAAACAAGCAAACAAATCGGATGAGTTCGTTCAATTATATATTTGTTCATGTGTTATATTTACGATATTTCAGGTCCTTTTTAATGTGACCGACCATAACGAAAGCTCATCCGTATGTGACCAGCTGGCACCACTCTTCAGCTCCTGCCGTTCTGGCTAGATAATACAGAAACGCGGTTTCTGTTAGTCAATCCGCATCCTCTAATAGGGACCAAGTTCTGTACACAGTGACAAACTTTAAAGATTCTGAAATCCTTAATTCAAAATTTTCTGCTGATAATACTATTCTTATGCTGTTTTCTTTTCTTTTCTGTCAGAAATAATATGATTGTTTTTCATTTTTGAAAAATTTTACTGCTGATTTACATCTGATAATTCTACGTCCGAAACCATTTGTAATCTTTAATATTTACAAGTCTAGCAACTCCGGCTTTGAGTACAAGTTGCTTTTCTGAGACTACCGTCAGGAATATGATAGGGGAATGTCTATGAGATGAGACTAGTTATAAGATATAGTCGACGACCAATTAATCAAGGTGGGTTATTCTCACCTCGAATACTAATTTTATTTCTAATTTTTCCAACAAGTATGTTGCAAAAAACGACTAAACTTGGTGGGTAATTTGAAGTCTAAAGTGCAACAGGTAAAACTGATACTGATGTGATACAACTATAATATGAGCTAACACTTAAACGGCAGAATGAGCTACTCAACTTACCGTAGTAGGAGCCCCATTTTGGCCCCATATCCGATGTCATGTTCTTTCATTGAGTAGGGGTCTTTTGTTAAGAAAAACCACGGATCGGTGAACTTCAAGGCGTCTCTAACACGGTTTGAACTAAAATATCCGTCTGCTGCATAAAAGTATCAGTGAAAACTAGGTTTTGATTTAAAAGGTGTACCTTGCATTTTGTCCACAATTTTAAGATATGTTAAATTAGCCCAGTGGAAGTCCCTTGATGAGCAGGGTTCATGAAGAGAAAATAAAATAATCAGGATTAAACTGGTTGTAAACATATTTCTGCACAATCACGGAAACTATGGTAGATGTCAGAATAGCGGCTGAGAATAATGTTAAGAAGCTTTGAAATGTTAAAACAAGGGCGCAGATTAAAATGACTAGATCCTGTCGTAAAAGAAAGGATCAAAATTACCTCACAAATTTATACAAGGATAAATTTCTATTATTATTATATCCTTTAGTTCCTAGAGGAACATAAGGCTTCAGCTGCGCATCTCCATTGCCTTCGGTTTACTGCCAACTTTTTCACCCCGCTCCAAGTCTGCCCACATGCTTTCATCTCCTCCTCACATGACCTCCTCCAAGTCACCCCACCATGGGACGACCAACTCGCCGCTTCCCTTTCGGGTTCCACTCGAGCAATGGCTTGTCTGGTGATGTCACTTGATGGTTGTTTCCTCAGAGTATGGCCAATCCATCTCCATTTCTTCTGCCTATTTGTTTCACAATCGGTTCCTGCTGTGTTGGTTCGCTCATTGCCAGAGATCCTTGTTGCTGATCTCTTCTGGCCGGCCATCTGATCTTGAGTATTGAGCAAAGACAACTGTTAATGAAGGTCTGTAGTTTGTTTGAGATGCTCCTTATGACTCGCCAAGTCTCTGATCCGTATAGTAGCACTGACTTTACATTGGAGTTGAAAATCCGGATGTTATTTTTCATGCTGAGTGATGTTGACCTCCACACAGACTTAAGAGTAATGAAAGCTTGTCTTGCCTTTCCGATTCTGGCTTTGATATCCTCGTCAGTTCCACCTGTAGTTGGAACGATGCTTCCCAGGTAGGTAGGTAAAGGAGGTTGTTACTTTCAGGTTACCCCCCCATTTATGCTGATTGTTGTCTGTTGTTGTTGGTGTTGCTGTTGGCCAGGAACCTTCATCACCTCTGTTTTCTCTATGTTCAATTGAAGTCCTATCTTTGATGCTTCTTCTGTCAACTTGTTGCTTTTCACTTGCATATCTTCCATTTTGTGGGAAATCAGACACATATCATCGCGGGCGAAGTCCAGATCCTCCAAGTTTTTTGTGTGAGTCCATTTTATGTCTTTTTCCTCATTGCACGCCACTGTCTGTCACATTATCCAATCTACTGCAATCAGGAAGATCATTGGCGATAATAGACAGCCTTGCCTCACTCCCGTTCTCACTTCGAAGGCTTCCGTAAGTTTCCCGTTGTGGATTACTTGGCATGCAGCATTTTCGTATAACTGTTGGATGAGATGTATAATTGTCGATGGGACCCCGTAGTAGCGAAGTAGTTGCCAAATGACCTCTCGATCGACGCTATCGAAGGCCTTTTCAAAGTCGATGAAGTTGAGTGAGATGGAGAGGTGACTGCCATTCCAAGCTTTGTTCAGTGATGATCCGTAGAGTGGCGATTTGATCAATACATGATTTGTTTCTCCTGAATCCGCCCTGTTCCGGTCGAAGTTTTTCATCTAGGGCTTGTTTGATTCTCTCCAGGATGATGCGGCTTAGTATTTTGCTTGGAATGGACAGGAGCATAGTTCCGCGCTAGTTTTTACACTGACTTAAGTCTCCTTTCTTTGGTAGTTTGAATAAGTATCCTTTCTTCCGATCCTCAGGTACTTTGCCTTCTTTTCACACCTTCTCCAGCAGTGGTGTTATCAAGTCCGCTGTTGTCTCTGGGTGCATTTTCATTGGTTCTGCTGGGATTCCATCTGGACCTGCTGCTTTTCCAGCTTTTGCATCTTTATTGGATTCAGGACTTTTTATTTCGTCGGTGGTCGATATTCACTGGTAGTTCTGCTTCCGTTGTTAGAATTGTTGGGTGCGTTGTAGGTGGCGGTCGATTTAGAAGTCTTTTGGAGTGTTCAGCCCAGTGTTTTCTTAGTTTCACCTCTTTGGTGGTTGACTTCCCATTGTCGTCCTTTACTGGCTTAATTTGTGTCGAACTTTTGCCCGAAAGGTGGCTAGTTCTTTGGTAGAGTGTGGCGAGGTCTCCTTTGCCTGCAGCTTGTTCTGCTTCACTTCCCATGGTTTCATAATATTTTCTTTTGTCTTCCCTGGCACTCTTCTTCACTCTTTTGTTCAGTGTATTGTAGTTTGCATTCAACTCCTGTTTTTGTTTATCGTCGGTGCACTGGATAATCTTTTGTTTCACTGTCCTTCTCTCTTCTATTATTTTCCGATTGTATTTCTATTATTTCCAAGTGTATATTTGTATTATTAGGGTACAAATGAAAGGCAGAGTAGATCATGTGCTACAGCTTTGCTTAAGCATTAACTATTTAGGAAGAAACTTACTGTCTTCGTGAGATAACGTTGCCCATGGAGGAATTGCGAGTTATGTGATAATAGTATGACCATCATTATATTTGTCTGTGCGTCGGTGGCACAGTGGTTAGGACTCTCGCCGACCATACACATGGTCCGGGGTTCGAGCCCACGCCGGCGCACACCTGATATCTATGGTCGGCCTGCAAAATTCGGGCTACCGATATCCACGCTGAAAATTCCATACTTGTACCAAAAATACAGTGTGGAATCAAGCTGTAAATCAAAAAAAAAATAACTAGACTTCCCTTGAGTTCTGGTTATAAGGCTCCAGCAGCACATCGCCACCTCATCTTGTTCCCTTTTTTCTTGTAGCGCAGGTTTAATAATGTCCTAAATGGCCTCATTTCCTTCTCAAAAGATCTACTTCATGTCAGCCTCAGAAGTTCAACTCTTTTGCCGTCAGGGTACCATTCGAGTTTCTTACGCCTATTGTCGCTCAGTGATCCCTTAGAGTATGATTAGTCGTTCCCCGTTTCTTTATGAATATTCATTTGGAGATAAGATTTTGAAGGTTTAATTTTTAAAGTTCTTTCTTGCTTATCCTTTCTGGCTAGCCATCTGACCTTCACTATGGACAGAAGGCAGCTTTAAATATATGCCGGCAGCCCGTTGCAAATGATTTAGGTAATTTACGAGGCCTCTGAACAGTACGGAAGAACTGAGTTGACAAGTATTGAAGGTCCAAATCTAGTCATTAATCGTGAATACGGTAGATCCCTACTCTATTTTCACAGTAAGGGATGCATGTCTCCCTTTCCCACTCCTGCCCAGTTTCAAAAGACTTTTCTGTGTTGCCTGTAAATGAATCGATTCTACCTGTGAAAACAAGTGAGACAGTTGGGCTTCCTTATATTCCTTCTTCTGATGAGCATAAATGATTGCTTTTATTGGCTGGACATGCTAAGCACCCCTTCTTTCTCTGTTATCACTTTCTTGTTTTTCACGTAAATCCTCTGGTTTGTGCGAGGTGAGGTGTGTCATCTGAGGAATCCACATCCCCCAAGATCTTTTGATCAGTCCGAAATATGCTGTTTTCCTCGCATTCCAAAGTCTGATGCATGAATTGGCCCCCCACATTTAGGAATATAGTCCGTGACTGTGGGCAACTCCTGCCTCCATTTAAAAGGCTTGGGGCGTCATCATACGCATGGCTCTTAAAGGAAGTTTATGAAGGTTTGCAATACTTCACGGTGTTAAGGCAGTTTCGAAATTGCTATGCTGTAGACAATCTCAGGGACCTTTCCACAGTCGGTAAAGTTGTGATATAGGAATGGCTGTCATTCTGTTCTCTGTTGAGTGACAATAATATATAATGTTCCAGCTTGTCCCGCCAACGGCTTGTTTCCTGAATCTAGCCTGTCTGTATCTGAGGAATCTTCGTAGCCGTTGCAAGATGATTCGCAAGACTACACCAATTACAAGCTTTCAACTTAGTAAATAATTTAGTTCAGGGCGCCATTTATTCCTAACATCTATTCCCTGGTCTTATGAGCTTCACATTTTACTGTTACACTGCCTCATTTAGTTCCTGGGTGGTCGCATGTAGATGGACAATGTAGGCTGCATAAACTACCGTATTTGGCGAGTACTGATTAACTTAATCATGAACTTGGGGGGTGAGATAAATGTTCGGTTGAACTACTATTTTATGCTCGCATCACTTATCAGCAAACTCTGAACTGTCGTAGAAATACAAGCACCATTTTCCAACCTCCAGCTGTCAGTTGATGTCAATGTTGTTGAGGATTGGATGATCAATTCATGGTTGTTTGCTCAAACCCAACCCCTCCATAATTTTCGCGGGAGTCATCAATCCATCAGTCATTGTCTCATCGTTCACTGTTCGGTGGAAGAGAGAAAACTATCAGAAGTATTATCTTGATTTATTGTTATAACATTTATTCTTAGACCTTGTGTGTATAACATTATTGTTTGCTACATAATGGCGTAAGAATAGAGGATTCTCGAGTCGCCAATCTGTGTTCTAGGACAGTGTGAGGTTCAGCGTAGTAAGAGTTGGACATTGACAGTTTCTGAGATTCGGATGACAGTTGATTTTACAATATTCATTGAAGCGTGTTTGAGCAGTGCCTAGGATTTCAGAAACTGTGTCGTTCTGGAAACGTTTACACATTTATGTATACTTTGGTGTTGGATATGATCACAGCAGCTTTTGATTGGTTCATATGTGAACTATGCCTCCTGACGCAGAATTCTGAGTGTGTTAGTGCGTTATATTCCTAACGCATCACTCCTTCTGTTGAAAACAGTACTAGCGATTAACCCTCTGGATTCCGGTTGACTGAACGGTGCCTTTGCTGTTACTTCGTAGGTGGGCTTCAGGACGGCATGATGTGGAATGAATGTGAGAATGCCTCTGCGTCATTTTCTACATGTACTTAAGTCACACTTCTTTAGCAATCCCCGAATCTGCAGGTACTTTCTTTACCCTCCATAACTTCTGCATTATCAGCGTGGGCGTGTCCACTGGGGTATCTTGATCCATTTTCAGCGACTTCGGGAGTTTCCCTATTAGAATCCTGGTTAACAGGCTTTCGGTAACTTTATGGAATTTGAAATATGTTGCTGTCAGGGCGCTGGTGACCTCTGTTAATTCTGTTTCTGATGGTTGCGTGGGTTGGCCGATTCATTCCACCAAATCCCTACAAACCAATACTTGAATATCAATCAACATGCTCACTGGCGACTGGCCCTATTCAGGTAGTTAGTTACCTGGGGTTCCAGTGGTAAATCGTGACCAGGAGGGTGCAGCAGGTCGGGTGTAAGGACAAATACTCACCGAAGACATTGGCTAGCGGTTGCGCTATATCGTGAATTGGCAAAAGTTGGAATTCATGGCCCATTGGATCGGGTCCCAGTGGCTCACTGATCTACGAGGTCGTCTTGTAACCGGAAGGTCCTGGGTTCTAACCCATGTGATGGGTGCGTACTGATGAGGAGTCGCAAACTAGGACGAAACCTCTTTTCAGTACTCCCAGCTGGTTTTCCAATGGTTCTCTAACTGATGTCAGCTCATGATGAAATACTGTAAGCAATCAACGAAATCCTTACAAACCAATACTTGATTCCTTACTTCTTTGAACTGACCAGATATGCCTTCCACTTGGTTCGCTTCAACGGTAACTGGGTTCCCTCCACGGCTCCACCTGTCTATGAATCTTCCTCGATACCGACCTGTTTACGTGATGTAGGGATCGATGGTCTCTTACCCACAGCTAGTTCTCTTCAGTCAGCAATGTGTCGTAAAAGTGTCTTTTTCATTTCCTGGTACTCCAATCCACTTCTGTTTACATTGCCTTAGAGACTCTGCTCGGCTTCACGCTTCAGCGTTTCCGTCAGTCTTAGTTCATTTTTAGTTATTTAGATACCATCTTCTCTATCAAAGTAATAGCTAGAGTTACTGGCCAAGAGCCCGTATTGTTGTGCAAGACTAATTGTGCCCTTAAAATTGTCTTTTCTAAAGCACTGAGGAGGACAAGTGAAAGTGAAACCTAGTCAGGCATTCGGAATGGCATTCCTAATTCAGTAGATGAAGAACTCTCATAACAACAACTCATAAATAAGATATAGTTCCCACCCAGTTATTCGCCTTATCGTCCTAAATACCATAATCACTTACCACACCTAAGTAGCCAAAGCAAACTCCGTTGTGAGAGCCCTACAGACTCTACATCCCTCTCTTCCTCATCAGCTTCCAAGTTTCTTTAGAGAACCATTTGTTGTCTTGCGAGTTTGTTTCGCTCTGCGTACGTATTTACGATTCCTCTTACATCAGTTTCCCAAGGTTTAAGTGTCCCTTTGTTCCAATTTTATTGGGTGTTGCTTAACGCCTCTGATTTTTCATGGTGACTAATGTGAACGTATCGATTGTTGCTTCAATTTCTGAGTGTGAAATATGGATTTCAGTATGTCTTTAGCCTCTGCGAAAGCCTTCAGTTAGACCGTTAGGGCTTCTCCGGTAAATGGCAGCCTGGATCTTCACCTTCCGTTTTTCTGAATCCTGAGTCCACTAGATGACTTCTCTAATTCCTTTAATCTGAGCTGAAATCTATCTGATTTATCGTGTGTCTATCTGGCCTTATAGAAAGACATGCCAGAAGAATCAGGGTGAGCTAGAAATTCTCCAATACTTTTTCCAAACGTCAAAATTGTAACTTTACGCGATGAACCTCTCGATATCAGAGGGTTCTGTTGATCCCTCATTCGCAATGCTTCACGTTTACGTTTCTCGCTAGATAATAACTACCTGGATTCTTAACCGCAAGTGGCTCGTGCGCTAATTCTGGGCTCAGAAATTCAACTTGTCACACAAGGACAAGAATTCAGCACCGTTTGTACAGGCATGATCATATTTGGAAAGTGCAAATTGAAATAGAACACTGTTTTATGAAATTAAAAATTGGAAAATGGAAAAAACCACTAGAAACTTTAAAAGAATAGATTACAAGGTATTGGTTTAAGTCTAAATTATAATTTTTTATGTACTAATAGTGAGTCAAATTGATGCAGGAATTACGAAATGTCGCGTTAATCGAAGGTAATGTGATGGGAAAAAAACTGGTACAATACCACTAAACAAGTTGTCAGTGTAGTTGAAGATTGAACGATCAATTCATGGTTGTTTGCTCAAACCCAACTTCCACATAATTTTGGTGGGTCATCAATGTGACAGTCATCCTCTCATCGTTCGGTGTTCAGAAGGAAGATTGAAAAACTGTTGGAAGTAACATCGTGATTTATTGTTGTAATATTTGTTCGTAGACCTTAGCGCTGGTTATATGTTGGTGTTAGAATAAAGAATTCGCGAGTCGCCAATCTGTGTTCTGGTTTTTGCGTCCGCTAGTACTAAGCATTTCTGAAAAGTCTCGAGGGACAGCGCGAGGCCCAGCGTAGCAAGAGCTAGTCATTAACGGTTTATGAGACTTGACTGACACAGGTTTTTCTTTTCTCTTTTGCAGAAACGAACCCTAGTGTAAACTCACTGGAGCAAGAAGAGGAGCGTTTAGCCGGACTTGTTCTAAGGGATGATAAGTAACTTGTGCCTGCACACTTTAAAATCTTGTTTAATCACAATGTACGTCTTTCCTGGCACTCCGCGTTCTTCCTTCTCCATCTGTGACTGTGCGTGGTTCTCTGTTACAGTTGGCGTCGGAGGTGGGATCTTCTGCAGTCAACATGGAAAATTCACCGGATTATGGCCTCCCCAAGCTGTTTCTAGAAGAAAGTGAAATCACCAAGCCCACTGTGCCCGCGCTGCCTCGTCCTCCAAGCTGCAACCGTCATCAGACTACCCCCGATGGAAGAAACGTATCCATGCACTCCTCAGCATCTCTCCACCAGCCCACCACTTCCTCCATGTCCTCAATGCCCTATCTGAGGATGCTTTCGCACGTGCCGATGCTGTCGGGTTCAGCAGCACAAAATCCATGACCGAAAACTGGCTAATTCTGGATAATTGCTTCAATCTCAAATTGGGCTACGACCATGCCCTACTAAAATTCTTCAGTCGTAGACAACTACCCGGGGAAAGTCTCCTAGATTACTCCCATGCCCTACAACTAACGGCAGCTGGCGTGGACGATAACGCAGACCCCAACCATGGAGACCGCATGGTGAGGGGCCTTGCTCGGTGACCCTGTGAACGGACCTAATACAACACCCTCCCACGAATACAACGGAACTACAGCTTATCATTCTGCGGTAAGTCACTTTTCCACAATTTGTCTACTTTTTCATGTAATGAGGAACCCCCCACTGTTTGGGGACTTGTCAATGGTGTGCAAGCTAAGATCTTGCTGGATACTGGGGCATCAGCGTTCCTAGTACAGACATCCCTTCGTCACCGGTTGACCCTCTATCCACCCCCTGTCCTCACTCACACTGTGCTAACAACGGCGAAAGGCGCTAAGATAGATGCCCAAGCAGCCACCAACCTACAGCTGCATCTAGGGAACCTATTATTCTACCACCGTTTTCTCATTTGCCCAAAATCACATGCGACCTGATCCTTGGCGTTGGTTTTCTTACAGCACATTCCGCTGTCATAGGCCTTTCCCACAACCAGGTCACCCTCGATACAACGTCGATATGTCTAGACAGCTCTCAGCAACCACCTCTTATTAAGCTTCATTCTCACCGTTTCTTCTTTTCCTGGAATATTATAAGTCCAAACCAACATGGATTCCTGAAATCCAGATCATGCTTAACATGTCACCTAGACTTCTTCAATTTTGTAACCAGCAGTCGTGACAGACGGCAACTAGTACTCGTCATCTACTTTGACATTTCTAAGGCATTTGACCGTGTTGACCATATACTGCTAACAAATAAGCTGAACTCCTTAGGAATACGTGACCCATTATTAGGATGGCTTAAATCATTCCTTAACAACAGGTCCCAAATAGTTAAACTCGGGTCTGCAACCTCCAAACCTAGCCCTATCACTTCTGGTGTAGTACAAGGTAGTGTCATTGGACCCCTCCTATTTACACTATACATCAATGACATATGCGCTTGCTTCACGCATGGGAAGCCATTCATCTTTGCAGATGACCTAAAAGTAGCCTATACATTCCAAAGTGATGACTTAGGGAACTTCGAGAATGTAGTGCAGAAGGAATTAGATAAAATGACTGCTTGGTCGTCCCTATGGAACCTCCAATTCAATCTGAAAAAATGTGGCTGGATCTGCTTCGGTGCACCCTCAATTGACCTGAAATTAACGCTTCAATCCGCTAACCTAACCAGACTCCGAAGTGTCGTTGACCTAGGCCTGAGGTACTCTAGTGACTTGACATTCTCTGAGCAAGTAGCATCACAGACTAGAAAATCGAGGATGCTCTTAGGATGCATACTCAGGAACTTCCACGACAATGAAGCCAAGCTAATTCTGTACAAAACATGTGTCAGACCACTACTAGAATACTGTCCATTTATTATAAGCAGCACTCGCACACGTGATAAGCTAAGGATGGAAAGTATCCAACGATATTTTACCTCAAAACTACTTGGCTATGATTGTAAGAAAGACTACACCTCACGGTGCATGATCCTAAAACTTGACCCACTTTGGACAAGGCGACTTATTATAAACCTAATATTCTTCTTTAAGGTCCTTCACAAAATATCATTCTCAGGTAACAGGGACATACAATTCGCACAGGAAGGTTCTTACGATCTGCGTAACCAAACTTCCACAGTGACAACTCATTCTTTTAGGTCAACACTCCGTGAAAACTTCTTCACAGTCATGTATTCTAAAATATGGAATAGCCTGCCCCTAGATGTCAGAACTTGCTCTTCGGTTACAAGCTTCAAACGCTCTCTATACAGACTGTTTCACTCTACTGATTATATTAATAAACTATTTACTCCTAGAACGAATCAACTACTAATCTACTACAGCACCTAAAAGACGCACTTCAACACCCTTAGCAATCTAAAAACTATAAATAAACTAGCAGCATGGATGCATAAAGACTTAGTACGGAACATACAGGATTAGTTTACCCCTAGAAATAGGACGTGTCACTTTATTGTAACCTTCAAACGCTTGCTATATAAACTGTTTTATCCCAAAGTCTATCCCTACCAGAACTCATTACTTACTTCTAAAACGCATCAGTCATTAGAACACTAAAACGCTCAGACTCATTAATACACATCATGACACTAAATAGACTCTAAGACTTCGCATAAATACGTAAAAAAAAGAACTATAACTGAAAATAATTTCTTAATAATTTATTACACAATTGACATAAACAATTACATATATACATTAATGTCCTTTTAATGTTCACATACTTTCTCTTTTTGGTACTCTGATACTCCTATTCATCTTCTGGTCGAGGTCGAACAACCCTGCATCTAAACTGAAATGAGGATTAATTCCAAACCATCTACCTCATAACCACCCAAATTCCATGAACGATCCAATTCTACCATTTGAAGACGCTGGCGAACATGCTGTAAATGAGTATTCATGATCTGAAATGAAGAAGCAACTGGTTTTCAAACAGTTTTCAACATTTTTCTGAACTTACGAATGCAGTCCGCCATGCAGACACAAATGGAGCAAATGGAGAATTCTGGAATCGACCTCGACACCATTTGATGCAGTAAAACAACTTCACATGACCTCATCTAGTTTTCGCATCCACGATCAAATTTCTTTCCTGTTATAAAACTACGATAAGACTACTGAAAAAATGGAATAAATATATCACTGATCTCAACATAATACATCAATAAACTTTGAGCCGAGGGTGCTGTTCACAACAAAGTTATGTAAGAGGATTGACTTCAAGCTTTTTTTCCCAGAATCCGCATTACATTCATCTGATGTCTGGGTTTTTTTTAATGCGAAGACAATATTTCTATATCTCTTTATGTGCTACACAAACAGACTTTATAGCAGACTGTTACGACTGACTTTGATGTCAGAAAGAACAACCAAACTGTAAATTCATCATACATCAATTTGTGTAATTTATATAATAACTTCTCCATGCCTGTACAATTGGTATGTTCCTGCATAAACAGGAAGAAATATATATTATAATCAAGTCTCACTCAATCCATCCACCCCAGGGACCGTCCGGGACAAAATGCTATCGTTGCTTGGGGACGTTTTCGACGTCTTTGACGAGGTGGACAGCTCTTGATGCACTAATATTGCGCAGTACTGTATTAACACTGGTGGCCGCTCACCGGTGCGCCAGCTACCCAGACGCATCCCTGTTCATTATCAGCCCCAGCTAGAAGGTTTGTCACAGGACTTGCTAGACAAGAAGATTGTCATACCCTCCTAGTTTTCATGGGCGTCACCTCTTGTGTTAAGAAGAAAGATGCATCTCTCCGTATATGCATCGACTATCGCAGACTGAACGCCGTGACTGGTCCTGACCCCTTCCCGAACCCTCTCATTGACTCTACTCTCGACGCACTGAGTGGCTCAAAATGGTTTTCCACGTTAGATTTAGCATCTGGGTACTGGCGAGTTAAAGTACGCCCGGACGACTGCCCAAAGACTGCTTTTATAACCCTGACTAGGTTGTACGAATTTCGCACAATGCCTTTCGGTTTGTGTAATGCCCCCGCCACTTTTCAACTGCTGATGCAAGTTGTACTGGATAGGTTAGTCCCACACCAATGTTGAATCCATCTTGACGATATCGTTGTCCACGGAATATCCGCCGAGGAGTATACAGATAACCTACGCACTGTTTTCAAACGCTTACGAACTGCTGGCTTAAATTTGAAACCGTTTAAGTGTACCTTTCTTCAGCAAGAAGTTATTTTCTTGGGTCACCGAATTTCACCAGATGGCATCCAGACAGATCCGGCGAAAACTCGCCACCCTAGCATCACTCCTGCATCGCTTGACGGAACAGGGTCGAAAATTTTTGTGGACTGGTGAGTGTCAAAATGCCTATAACGAGTTGAAGAAACGCCTCACGTCATCACCTTGCATTTCCTGACACGTCTGCATCTGCTGGCTCCTTCATTTTAGATACTGATGCAAGTGCTACTGACATTGGTGCTCTTCTCTCCCAAGTGGCGCCTGATGGTCAAGAACAGGTTATTGCATATGCTAGCCGTAAGCTGGGCATACGTGAATCCAGGTATTCCACGTTGCGCCGAGAGATGCTGACCCTCGTCCGTCTGCTCAAACAATTCTCGGACGCCCATTTTGAGCACGCACTGATCATCGTGCCCTGCATTGGGTCCAAACATTTTGCGAACACGAAGACAAGGTTGCTCGCTGGCAGGAGATTGACAGTTTCCGAGAGTTGGCTGACAGTTTCTGATAGTTTCTGTTCGGCTTTCCTGGCGTCTGAAAGTCTTCTTTGGACAAGTATTATCTGGAACTTATCTGGAATTTTTGGTTAAGTTCAGTGATGCCAGTGTCTGAGAAGGGACAAAGCATCTTGGAAGCGAGCAGGAAAGTAAGCAATGTTGAGTTGTCTGTTACATGTAATGATGAGTGTGATGTTAAGCATGATAAGATTGATATCAATGTTTCTTCGTCTAGGGATAATAGGAACTTTAAACTACCAAAATATGAGCCTCGATGTTTCGACGGAAACCCAGCTGACTATCCACAGTTTGAAAGGAGTTTGAAATCATGTTGAGTGGGCTTGCAATAAATGACGAAATGAAGTTGATGTATTTGTTGAAGTATTGTACTGGAGTTGCTTCAAGAACTATTCAGTGTTGTAATTTTATGAAGCCAAACGAGGGATACTCTGAGGCTATGAGTATACTGCGTCAAAGATTCGGAAGACCCTGGATGATTGTGGGGAATTTATTCGAGGCTGTTAAAAGTAAGCATCTTGGAACATAAGGGTATAATATACAACGATCCCCAGGTTATAAGTGAACTCCTCAGTGAGTGGTTTTGCAATGACACCAGAGTGCACCCGACCCCAAATTTCCAAATGACCTGCAAAAGTAACCACAAATTAGGAGAAATAGATTTTAATATACAAAATATAGACTCAGCGATTAAGACATTGAAGTCAAATGGCAGTACTGGAACAGACGACATACCATCTGTCATATACAAAAATGGTAGCACGGAAATGGTAGTCTTGTTACTTAGAATATTTACTCTGTCACTGGAAACTGGAACTTATCCTGAAGTGTGGAAAACCACATACATATTACCTAAGCACAAAGCAGGGGCCAAAACCAGTGCATGCAACTATAGACCTATTAATATAACACCGGTAATATCACGAATAATGGAGAAAGTGGTTAAAGACCAAGTGTCAGACAACTTACTAGAACATGAACTTATCAATCCATCACAACACGGATTCCTCAAAAAGAGATCATGTGTGACCTGTCACATAGACTTTTTCAACGAAGTTACACGAAGCAGGGACAACAGAGAACTAGTAATTGTGCTATATTTCGATATAACAAAAGCCTTCGATAGAATCCCCCATAATCTGCTAGTCAGCAGGTTATGCTCACTAGGGATATGTGACCCTCTCCTGAGCTGGATAAAATCATTTCTCTGTGGCCGAAGTCAGATAACGAAAGTTGGCTCGATAATGTCAAGGCCTAAACCAGTAAGTAGTGGTGTAATCCAGGGAAGTGTATTAGGCCCACTCCTATTCATAATATATATAAACAGTATCTGTGAATGCTTTAGTGTTGGTAAACCAATACTATATGCAGATGACTTAAAAGTGACCTATAAATGCAAGAACACAGATCTCGGAATAACAGTAAACGCCATACAGCAAGAATTAGAAAAAATGGACAGATGGTGTGACACCTGGCAACTCCAGTTTAATGTCGACAAATGTGGCTGGCTCTGCATAGGTTGCAACAATTTAGAACTTGACCTGACAATTCAAGGCCATGCACTTTTACGACTGGAATCTGTATTGGACCTAGGACTGAAATACTCACATGACTTATCATTTTCTGAACATATCTCCAAACAAGTGTCAAAGTCACGCAGACTTATCGGCTTTCTACTCAGGAACTTTTACAGAAATGAGTCCAGAATTCTGTTGTACAAGGTTTGTGTGCGTCCTTTATTTGATTACTGTTCATTCATGTATAGTAGTATACGCATTGAGGACAAATTGAAAGTCGAGGGAGTGCAGAGGTACTTCACGTCAAAATTACTCGGAACCGAAAATGGTGCGAACTACTCCACTAGATGTGACACCCTAGGATTAGAAACACTATGGCTAAGACGCCTGAGACTAAACTTAACACTTTACTATAAGCTTCTAAACCACTTAGTTTTTACCTCTACTAATGGCATTCGACTTTCAGATGACAGTGGCTACAAACTAAGACACACTAAGGGTACAGTAGCTATCGAACAATGTAAAACAGCTACCAGGCAAAAGTTTTATTTGATTAGGTATGCACAGATATGGAATAAACTACCAATGGAAATGCGTCAAGCAGGTACATTGGCCTCACTCAAAAAAGTGCTTAACGACAAACTACACGAGTTTGCAAACGACAGTAGTCCTAGTTCCTATCTGAGAGCCTCCGAAATTATAGGTCCATTTAATGTATAAGCTCAAATACTACACCTGTTGTTTTTGCCTATATTTATAATTTTAGATAAAACATTAACGATTAAGATACTTACCCTCAAAAAGACAAGAAGTTTCGTTTGTAAAACTTCTACCCAACACAATAAGTGGAATAAAATGGACATAAACCGACAACGTGAAAAAGATAGAACTCACCACAACATCACATGGACAGATGTACGCTCGTCGGACATCATATATGCCTCACCAACTACAACCCAACATTCCTGAGATAATGTGATGAACTTATATCCGTAATGTTGCTGAGCAGTCAATATCCACAACTCCTGTCGTAACAACTAAAATTCAAAAACCTTCCTCACGAGAAGTAAATACCCACAAGCAGTAGAAATCCATTAATTAATGCGTCTAAAGCTTATGTATTTTACTCCCAACAATGACATTGCAGATCAAATGAGATAAACATATCACTGATTTCAAAATAACACATCAATGAACTATAATTCAAGGACTCTGCACACAACAAAGTATTGTACGAAAACTGACTTCAAGCTTTATTTTTTTCCCAGGCTCTTATAACCCATCCACCAAAGACCTGGTTTTTTTGTTAATGCGAAGACAATACTTCTGTATTACCTGATATGTTGCACTCACTGACAATCTAGCGGATTTTTCCAACTATGCACAGAAATGATTGTACATAAGTGAAAAGGATGTTTTATACTATTGGGATTAACATTTATCAAGTGTATGTATAATCTCCAGTGTACATGTTAAACATATTTTGTCATCGATTGTAAAATGTGACTGAATAATATTGTCCTATTTCTGTAAAAATATGATGATGCCTGTAAACTGGCGTCCCTCATGTACTGTATCATGAGAATAAATTTATTTATTTATTATTTTATAGTCTCGTCTCGTAAACCGTTAATGTCCAGCTCTTGCTACGCTGGGACTCACGCTGTTCCTCGAAGCTTCTCAGAAACGCTTGGTACGAACGGACGCAAAAACCAGAACCCAGTTTGGCGATTCGAGAATTATTTATTCTAACACCAACATATAACCAATATTACAACTAAGGCCTATGAACAAATATTACGATAATAAATCACAATATCACTTCTGACGGTTTTCTCCTGACTTCCTTCTGAACAGCGACCGATGAGACGATGACTGTCGTATTGATGCCTTCGCGAAAATTGGGGAAGTTGGGTTTGAGCAAACAACCAAGAATTGATCGTTCAATCTTCAACTACATTGACAGTGGACATCATGATGGTACGAACTATATAGGTATACATTATACATTATACATATGCTAGCCGTAAGCTGGGCATACGTGAATCCAGGTATTCCACGATGCGCCGAGAGATGCTGACCCTCGTCCGTCTGCTCAAACAATTCTCGGACGCCCATTTTGAGCACGCACTGATCATCGTGCCCTGCATTGGGTCCAAACATTTTGCGAACACGAAGACAAGGTTGCTCGCTGGCAGGAGATTGACAGTTTCCGAGAGTTGGCTGACAGTTTCTGATAGTTTCTGTTCGGCTTTCCTGGCGTCTGAAAGTCTTCTTTGGACAAGTATTATCTGGAACTTATCTGGAATTTTTGGTTAAGTTCAGTGATGCCAGTGTCTGAGAAGGGACAAAGCATCTTGGAAGCGAGCAGGAAAGTAAGCAATGTTGAGTTGTCTGTTACATGTAATGATGAGTGTGATGTTAAGCATGATAAGATTGATATCAATGTTTCTTCGTCTAGGGATAATAGGAACTTTAAACTACCAAAATATGAGCCTCGATGTTTCGACGGAAACCCAGCTGACTATCCACAGTTTGAAAGGAGTTTGAAATCATGTTGAGTGGGCTTGCAATAAATGACGAAATGAAGTTGATGTATTTGTTGAAGTATTGTACTGGAGTTGCTTCAAGAACTATTCAGTGTTGTAATTTTATGAAGCCAAACGAGGGATACTCTGAGGCTATGAGTATACTGCGTCAAAGATTCGGAAGACCCTGGATGATTGTGGGGAATTTATTCGAGGCTGTTAAAAGTAATGGTAGTCAATTACGAGATGACTCCAAGGCACTATCCGAGTTTTTGGATAGTCTGATGACTTGCAGGAATACTTTGATTTCGATGAATTGCATGAGCGATCTGAACTCAAGTTCCGTCCTAGAGGTAATAGCGAGACGCCTAACAACTCGAACGCAAAGGAAGTGGGTGAGGATAAGCTCTCGCAAAGAGGATGAAGGTATTGAGCCAAAGTTCGATGATAATCTGAAACTGGTAAAAGATGGTGTGAATCAAGCTATGAGCAAGTTTGCCAGCATATTGCATCTCACTCCTAGAATAGAGCAGTCTGAGAGCGAAACGCAGTCATTTATGATGAAATGGTTTCAGAGAAGTGCAAATCGAGAAAGCTTTATGGTGTCTAGTAATCCAAATAAACTTAGTGAGCGTAACAGCTTTCATGGTACATCCCCAACAGATAGGTTACAAGTTGCGAGATAAACACAGTTGTGTTTTACACGTCTGCAAGAAGTGCACACAAAGGCGAACTGTGAAGAAGTGAGCAAGTTTAGTGGTAAGCTAAATGTGAAATCAGCGTCATCGAGCTCTGACTACGAATTGTGTGACGATAATGGTGGAGTGAAGAAGCCTGTAGTTGCAACTGGTAAGCCATTGTTGAATAGAGTGTCACAGACGACACCACAGTTTTTGCAGAAGAAGAGAGTTACAGTTTCAGAGTCCAGTTCTGACTCCACAAGTTTACAAGATATTACTAGTCAGGGTAAAGGTATAGAACCTTTAGGGATTTATAAAGAGGAACCTAAATCATCTACTGCCATTATTAAAGAGTTTCGAAATGATTAAGTTGACCAGATAGACGACGGTAAAATGAATATTTGTGAGAATTATCATGATGGTGCACTTTTGTTTTTGTTTGATCATGATGAGATGAGGGGAATGCCTATTACTGCTGAGCTGAACAAAGGTTCTGTACAGATTGAGTGTGAAGTAGACTTAAAAGAAGATGGGGTGGCAAAAGGTGTGGATACTGGTGAAACCGTCAGTAAAAATGATCAGCGTATACCCCAACCATCAACAGATGTTAATGCTACACTGGAGCTAATAATAAAAGACAACATTGGTGGTAATCTTGCAAACAGACAAACTTCTAAAGATCGCACAACGACAGCTTCTGAGGCACCCATAAGTTCATCAACTTGTAATAAAAACACTTATGCCATTTTTACAGGCACGATCAAGTATGATATAATATCAAATCGTAGATTGTCTACAAGTTAATGTATCAACAGTTAAATATTTGATATATACATACTCATTGTCTGAACCAGGCCGTATATTTATTGAATTGTATAGTTGTCCTCCAGGTATCGCAGGAAAATCGACTTCGTTTCGTTTTCATCCCGTGGTTGTCGGCATACGATAACCAACCAATATTGAGGTAAGTACAACCTTTACAAGGGATTGAAAGCTGTTTTAGAAAAGTAAAAGTGGTAAGGTGAGTCAATAAAGTGTAATGAAATAGGTAAGTGCAAGTATCATTAGTAAATGCATTAATAAAGGAAACTCCCTAGGCTGACAACGTTCATTTGCAATGTATAATGCTACCTATATAGTTCGTACCATCATGATGTCCACTGTCAATGTAGTTGAAGATTGAACGATCAATTCTTGGTTGTTTGCTCAAACCCAACTTCCCCAATTTTCGCGAAGGCATCAATGCGACAGTCATCGTCTCATCGGTCGCTGTTCAGAAGGAAGTCAGGAGAAAACCGTCAGAAGTGATATTGTGATTTATTATCGTAATATTTGTTCATAGGCCTTAGTTGTAATATTGGTTATATGTTGGTGTTAGAATAAATAATTCTCGAATCGCCAAACTGGGTTCTGGTTTTTGCGTCCGTTCGTACCAAGCGTTTCTGAGAAGCTTCGAGGAACAGCGTGAGTCCCAGCGTAGCAAGAGCTGGACATTAACGGTTTACGAGACGAGACTGACATCCACTTTTGGTTTTAATACACTTATCCTCATGCCGGTTGTTTTTATTTTATATCTTTATGTGCATTTGGTGCACAACCGTACCCTACAGAGAATAGGAATAAAATAAGTCGAATCAAATTCATAAAGAGCTATAAAATGTTAGGCTTAATGGAATATAAGGAGGACCGAGGAAAGACGTTATTAGAAAATGAATGAGATAAGACATTGTGAAGTGGTATTTAAAGATCCGTCAATGGACAGCAAGTTGATTTATAAGATGCCCCATAAATCTGTGCAGAGCCCACATGGTCGCATCTCAACAATAGGCTGAGCGAATGGTGTATGTTTAAAGGCAGAAGCATGATCTGTCTAGGCGTTCATTATTATCTTTTTCAAGATAAAGATCTGAGCCCTCATGAAAATCAGAAATATCTCGAGCCGTCAAATTGCATATTGCTGTTCCTGCAGTATGGGGCGATTCACCTTAGTGACCACCACCATATCTATCGATCAGCTAGCACCACCCTCCCTCCCTTTATGATGTTAGGCTCTGAGACTATGATTATTATGGCTACCGCAAATATATTGCTTGGTACCAGACATGTTCGCACCTCATATTCCATCTCCCTAGCCTTCTTAATGAGTGCTTCCAATAGGTCTCCACGTACATCTTTATGAACATATTATATATGTGTGCATGCGTCCCAATGAACAGATTACTTTATTAGAAATTAAAAACTTAAAGAGCAAAAAGAATAGGTTTTGTGAATAGTGGATCAAGATTCAGCAGAACACTATAGTTAGGGTTCAATGTAGGTAGTATGAACTGAAGGTAAGGTCGGTTTGATATTATATCATACTTGATCTCGCCTGTAAAATTGGCATGCATTTTCGTGTATGTTTGCATGTTTATGTGAGAATACACATTATTATCATTATTACAAGCAAGATTAACCAACAACTACGTTAACTGGAACCCACACAATTACTTAACACAAACATATGTACAATCAATACATAAAATATTGTGGATTCTGCCTTGAAGAACTACCTTTGAAGAACTGTAGGACTTACAGCACTACGCCCAAAACCCTTCTCAGGTTGACGCCCTAGGTTGGAAAATCGTCGCAGAGTTCATTTGCTGACCTTTCTATCATCTATATCCTCAACTCTGAACGGTAACACGCCCAAGTCATTGTATCGTGGAATGTAGATGACTAACAAACAAAGGACGTATCTGAGCAACCAAGTGTAGGCACAGAGTAATTTACACCAAAGATAATGACATTCAAATAGTAACTTGAAACTTGAAATGCCTTTATTCGTGTAAGTGAGTTTAACAATTACCCTCTCATACATAGTTGGCTTATTCTCAGCAAAATGACCATTGACATTTGTCCGTTCAAACGGACTGATACTAGCATAGTCATAGCATAAGACACGTGAGTTCAGAGACATCCCTTTCATTGTGGATGACAACACTAACGACGACTGAGTGATGTTTGTTTTTGGAACGTTACAATCTCTTCCCATAACGTGGATATATTTTTACCGATTTCCGGAATATTGTAGTGGATATTATGCCACTCCTCAACTATAACTTATATTGGCTGCTACCCTAGCCTCCAATTCTGCAGATATATCACCGACAGCTATCAAGTTTGGATCCACTCCTTCGCAGGGCTCATCCTCCTTTTTGTAACTTTAGGACAAGGTCACAGAAAAGGAAACTATAGAGAAGTTCATTATTTTGTAGTTTACATATCAGGATCAATTTTCAGGATAATTGGTTTCTACATACTCTGTATTTTACGGTTTAATACTTTGTAAATTTACTGTTTATTTATAAGCAATAAAATTCCATACGGTATCCATAGTAGTACTTAATCTGTATATCCACTCGATATACTATTTGTCCATGTACCTGTTTTCGATTTAGCTCAGCTTTAACTTTAAACCATACCGATCAGTGTTCAGCAATGGAATAATGTAATGAACGAGTACTTTTCATACGTAAGAACAGTTTAGGTCACTCATCTAAGAAGATACGTACATCACTGTGCGTTCCACGTAACCTCAACAATGTCCCTGAAGTCATTCTGCCCGATTTGTTACCAGAGGTATACGCAACTGCCAAACAAAATAAGTTGGACCTCATTTCTCCAGGAAACTCTGTGAAAGAATTAAATGAAAATATAAACACCATTAAGCCGTTACTGATTCTTTGTGACCCAACTCATGATACTAATCGAGAAAGTCTGCTGAAGTCTGAGCGTATGTAAGACTTTATAGCCAATGAAGTGACTAAACGAACCATGTCCTCGTACAACGTTCTCGCTTACAATCTGCCTGATTGGACGCCTCTCATCAGACTCAGGAGAAAATCGGGAAAGTATACTTGCCCTGTGCTGTTTAAATTCGGTAGTCCTAATGATGCTAGGAAACTTCAGTCGTCAAACAAGTTAATTAATTCATCTACACCTTATGGCAACGTTAAACTTGCTCATGACCTAATGCTATGTCAAAGACGTAGCCGCGCAAGTGTAGCAAGTGTCGCAAAAACATACGTAAATGCAGAATGTCCTACAAAAGACTCTCTCGCCTTACATTTAAGTGAACTTAAGGCTACAGACACTCATGAAAATGAAATACTCTTAAATAATAAAGCTTTACCTAGTAAACTCAACAGTGAAGCAACTATGGTCCTAGACTTGGATGCATCTTTAGAATTATGCTCGCTAGACACATCAGCATCAGCCGCAAATAACACTACCAATGTTACGCGAAAGGCTAAGCTCGAGCATGTAGCATTAAATTTAACCTCCCCGAGTAGCACTCAGACTAGTGGGCATACAAAACGAAGTAAAATAACCCTGTCATCCAGAATACCTTCACTCAAACGCGTCACTGATAGGCTTCTCAGAGGCATACCAAATAACATTACCTTAAGCAACTAACCCAGGGAAGCAGAATACGTTTTCATACCGCCATAAATATAACGTCAATGAAAAGAGAGGTAACCCGCCGATTCATCCAACATCGAACAAGTCTTCGTTCCGTAGACACAACAAACGCTATATGTCTGGGCACCCTAAAAATAAGTCGAAGCCCGACGGGCAGGCATACACCTACCCCGACACAACTCTCCAATCTATGGCTAATATAGACAAACATAGTCCTGAAGTTCCGACAATACCAAATCACTTTTTGGGTAATATAACATTCACCCAACAAAAGATTTCCTCCGCTATATCATCCCTCCGGACATCATATAACTCTGGACCTGATGGAATTCTATCTATCTTGTTGAAAAGAGGTGGTGAGGATATACCCGTTATCCCACTAAGGTTCTTCAATCTGTCCTTAAATAATGGCAGTTACCCAGAGTGCTGGAAGCTGTCGTTTATAACCCCTAGGCACAAACTAGGGCCAACTTCTAATATCGAAAACTACCGACCGATCAATATCACGTCGGTAGTTTCCAGGGTTATGGAAAAGGTTATAGGGAAAGATATTGCTTCATACCTCCACCTTCACAAAGTGTTTACTCCAGCACAACACGGCTTCATGAAAAGTCGATCATGCTCCACCTGCCTACTTGACTACTTTGATGATGTCACCGCTAAGTGTGATCATGGTTTGCATGTCGCAACTCTCATCTTTGACTTCAAAAAAGCCTTCGACAAAGTCCCACACAAGAGACTAATCCTTTGGCTAAAGTCGTACGGGTTCCAAGACCCCTTGTTATCCTGGCTCATTTCTTTCTTGGAAGATCGTTCCTAAGTTGTGAAATTTACAAATAATTACTCGTCACCCAGACCTATACGAAGTGGAGTGATTCAGGGTAGTGTACTAGGTTCACTGCTTTTCGTAGTCTACATTAACGACATCTGCAGCGTAATCATGCATGGTACCCCATACCTCTTTGCTGACGACTTAAAGATTGTATACAGCTTCTACACTGGACAAGGGATTCACACATATCCAAGATGATCTGGATGGGTTATATAACTGGAGCAATGACTGGCAACTGCCATTCAATTCTGATAAATGTGGTGTCCTATATTTCAATAACTCCCATCCGAATTTCAGGTTACACCTAGGTAACTCTTTTCTCCAAACCCTCAAACCCATAAAAGACCTGGGAGTTACCTACTCACAAAACTTAACATTCAGTCAGTACGCAAAAGCACTTGTTTCTAAATGCCGAAGACTCACAGGCTTGTTACATCGAAAAATGTACACAAGTGAGGCTAATGTCCTTTTATACAAAGTCATGGTTCGTCCAGTACTTGAATACTGCATAATTGCCTTCGGTTTCATGCATGGGTATGACAGGGCTCGTACTGAAAATATTCAGCGAAGTTTTACTCGACGTCTATTATACAAACATGAAGGACTGACTTACGCTGATAGGTGCAAAATATATGGACTTCAGCCACTTTGGTTAAGGCGCCTGAAACTCAACCTTACATTCCTCTTTCGCCTTTTACACGGCTACATCAAAAGCAGTAATCCAATAGCCTTCAACAATTTACCCATATATACTCTTAGGAATCATGAAAATACTCTGTCCATAAGCCAGTACCGGACAAAACTGCGATCACATTTCTTCAGAATACAGTACAGTGCATTATGGAACGAACTTCCACTTATTGTACGTAGTTGCCGATCTCCTACTGAATTCCAGCGTCTCCTTAACGAGTTCCTATCAACAAAAGAGCTTCGGTCAACTTATCCATACTTTATCCATATGAGCTGCTCAACTAGCTTTGGTACAACAGACCCCAGTGCAATACCCCGATTTGAGGAGACTCATTTGCCCCGGCAACCGTACCGCATCTATAAAGTGATAAAACCAACCCAATCTCCCCCACATGCCTTTACCTAAGTTTCGGCTATACAGCTTATTAGAGATCCTATCAATATTTCTTCAATCGGGTTTATAAACTCATAACTTAAATCATAAATATTAAATTGATTCCCCCAATAGCCTCATCTAGTAAATAATTTTGTTTTACTGAATGTGACATCAAATAATTTGACTAGTGTATGGTTAATACACGCCGCAGTTTACTTTTATCTACAAAAAACAATAATTCGGATGTCGAATTGCGGCTGATTAGCGTACGTAGCAGAATTTAGGCAGTTCGCGTAAAGATTAGTTCACGCCCCTCCCCCCTCTCTCCCTCTCAAATACACCTTTCATGCACTTCATCTTTTTTTACTGAGAAAGTAAATGCAAAATAACGCTAGTTTTCACTTTATTATCAAGCATATCATTTTATGTATCTTTGTGACAGATTTCTGTACTGTTAGTTTATAACATTCATGTTTCACATCGGTAAGACATCAGACAAAATTCTCTATTATGTTTTTTGTCACGTTATAATAATAATAATAATAGTATATTCTCATTTTGTACATGAGAGACGCCAGTTTACAGGCATCATCAATATGATAAATTACATATACGATTAGCAATCATAATTAATAATAATGTTTTAATAAAATACACATTTTTTCCTACTTGTGTAGGACACACCAAATATACAGGCATGGGTAAGCATTATTTAAATTTCATAAATTCGGTTTATGGTTAAGTTACATGGTTGCTGGCGTTTTTGTCTTAGGTCTGTGGGAACAATATGATAACCAGTCATTCAATGGAGCACGTCATGAAATATAGGAATATTAACTTCGCATTAACAAAAAAACCCAAGTAAGTTTTGGATGGATTAAAAATACTTGGGAAAAAATAAAGCTTGAAGTAATTCCTCAATATAACTTGGGTGTGTACAAATCCGAATCTTATTTTTGATTTGATTTATATCCAAATTGGGTAATAAGGAAGCTATTTTACAGATACGATCAGTTATGTTATAAGCTACAATCGTGACGTTGTATTACAAATAGATACTTTTCCATTGGTATAAGAGTATATTCCACAAATGTAATCCAGGTTGCGTCGTGGAGAAAGTTAATTCGTTATTAACCAGGCAACTGAAAGATACGGGACCAATAATGTTTGCAGATCATTTGTCATTGTAAATGGTCAAATATCCACATTATTCATTCTCATTCAAAAAGTCAAATGGAAGCTGAAATGGTGAGAGAAAAAAGAAGACAAACAACAGCAACGCAAAAGAAAGCAACGGGAGTCCTTAAGGAGTGATTAATAAATATATACATATATATTCTGTTTAGTAACTATGGTTATTTTTGTTCACAAACTAACTAGTCCCGTTATGCTAACTTTTATATTATGTGTAAACTAATATTACTGTCCTGTGTAGAAATGTTTATCATCTAGTTCCAATAATATTAAAATTTATAATTGTAGTTTGTTGTAACTACACGTTTAAAGAACTTAAAATATCTATGTAGGGTGAAAAAGAAGGTGTAAGAGTCAGGCGCAAAAGTGCATTGTCATCTTTGAGCAGTCTGGTGACTGAGGAGATGAACACTGGAAGTGTGTTTGCATCGCGCACATTAGCTGGTAGTCTATTCCAAATGACTGAAAACTTATTTAAGAAGAAGTTGTACCGCACGTAAGTCTGACAGTGCTCCATAGCAGCTAGGTTGTGATGATTTCTAAGATTGTAACTGATGACAGCGGTAGGTTTAGTTATTGGCTCGGAGGAATGCAAGAGAAGATTAGTTAGCTTGTAGTAAAAGATAAGGTTTAGCTTAAGGCGTCTTTTCCAGAGGGGTTCTAATCTTAGTCTTTCGCATCGCTCATGGTATTCCAGACCACTTTCTAAACCAAGAGTTCTTGAGGTAAACTGCCGTTGCACTCCCTCTAATTTAAGCTTGTCATTTTGTCTGAGTCCGCTAAGAATAAACGGGCAGTATTCTAAGATAGGTCGGACACATACTTTGTATAATAAAACCCTAGTTTCACAACAAAAGAAATTGCGTGTTATGCATCCTATCAGCCTTCGCGTTTTACGTCTGGCATAATCAGTCTGTTCAGCGAACGTTAGGTTACTAGAGTATCTAATACCGAGATCTACGACTGAGTTGAGCTTAGCTAGTTTTCGCCCATTTATTTCAAGAGTTAGATCAAGGTTACTGTTGCCGATACAAATCCAGCCGCATTTGTCAATGTTAAAGTTTAGACAGGATTCAGCACACCACATTGCAAGGCTACTTAGTTCAAGATGTATTTTAGTAACCATATCGCTTAATTCATGAGTGTAGCAGGAGTAGACGACTTTGAGGTCGTCAGCATATAGGAATGGTTTACCTGAGGTGAAGCACTTGCAAATGCTGTTAATGTAGACTGTGAATAAAAGTGGACCTAGGACACTACCTTGCACGACCCCACTTGAGATCTGCCTAGGATGAGACAATACAGATCCAACTTTGGTTATTTGTACCCTGTTGCTTAGAAATGATTTTAACCAGTTCAGTAATGGGTTGCGAATTCCACAAGAGTACAGCTTCTCAAAGAGAATACTGTGAGATACCATGTCAAATGCCCTAGATATATCGAAGTAGAGAACAACGACTAGCTTACGTGCTTCGCGACTACTAGTGATGCAGTTGAAAAAGTCGAAGTGGCAAGTAACGCAGGATCTATTTTTGAGAAATCCGTGTTGAGACCTTGTAACAAGATCTTCCCTAATTAGGTAGTCTGACAATTGATCTTTTACAACTTTCTCCATGATTCGTGAGATAACTGGGGTTATATTTATGGGTCTGTAATTGCGGACGTTTGCCCTATCACCAGATTTGTAATGTGGAATTATGAAGCTAGTTTTCCACTCACTAGGGTAAGTGCCAGTGTCCATAGATATTGAGAAGAATTTAAGAAGTAACAAGGGTATATCACACCCACTGTTTTTGAAAATTATCGAAGCGAGGCCATCCGGTCCCGTACTAGTGGAAGGTTTAAGGCTTTTAATTGCTTGTACTATTAACTGATTAGTGAACACAATGCTTTCAAGGGAAGAGATAGTAAGGGGGCGGTTTCACCAGGCATATGTGTTTCTAAACTAAAGTTTGCAAACCAATCACTGAAGAGTTCACAGATAGTGGCAGGTTCATTGTAGATTACTTTGTCGTGAAGTAAGTATGGGATTTCCCTCGCCGACTGCATTCGTTTTTTAAGAAGTGCCGTTAAGTTATAAACTTTGGAGGTACTTTCAAGTGCCGTTAACTCTTCGTCGAGGTCCTTTTGAGAGCGTAGGCGCTTGAGAGATTCAAGAGACTCGTGGATTGAGAGCAATAGTGATATGTCCTTAGTGGAATAGTACTGTTTCTTCAGCTTCCTTAACTTATTACGGTGTGCCCTTGGAATATATTCAGTTCGGTGTCTACTTAATTTCACTATTTTCTTTGGAGCAACTGTATCTAGACAAAGGGTAACATTCCTGTAAAACAGGGTTACTAAGGCCTCCAGGGAGTCAGTGGTAAAATAGTCATCCCATTGACAGAGTCGAATAAGTTCTTGGACTAATCCCCAGTCTGTATATTTGTAACTACGACATATTGTGCTTCCTGAGTCTTGTTTGTTTCCTGTATTTAGTGGTGAGAAAGGCAGAGAGCAGAGTACCATTCTATGGTCACTACTGGAAAATCGATTACCAACATACGTGGATACTGGGATTGTGTCATGACAAAAAACAAGGTCCAACATGTTGTCACCACGAGTAGGTGTCTGGACGTGTTGTTGCCATCCATAACAGTCTATAGTGGCAAGTAATTCGTCGAAGCGTTGGGGGCCGGAACTAGTTAGCCAATTGACTTCTGGAAGATTGAAGTCCCCTGCAATTATTTTGTAATTAGCACTAAACGAGGATGCGTGTGCAAACGATTTAGCTAATAACGCATCAGTTTCTTTTGTTGAGCTTGGTGCTCGATAAACACAGCCTATGAGAAGTTTGTACTTATCTCCATGTAAGACAACCCAGAGTGAGTCAGGTACATTATTCATTGTTTCATCTTCCACCTTACTGACTACAAATGAGTTATGTATATATATGAGACATCCTCCACCACGCTTGCAATCTCTGTTTGCACGGTGTACAGTGTAATCACCTCTATGCACATCAAGTACAGAGGATGAGCACCATGACTCAGGTCCAGAGTTATATGATGTCCGGAGGGATGATATAGCGGAGGAAATCTTTTGTTGGGTGAATGTTATATTACCCAAAAAGTGATTTGGTATTGTCGGAACTTCAGGACTATGTTTGTCTATATTAGCCATAGATTGGAGAGTTGTGTCGGGGTAGGTGTATGCCTGCCCGTCGGGCTTCGACTTATTTTTAGGGTGCCCAGACATATAGCGTTTGTTGTGTCTACGGAACGAAGACTTGTTCGATGTTGGATGAATCGGCGGGTTACCTCTCTTTTCATTGACGTTATATTTATGGCGGTATGAAAACGTATTCTGCTTCCCTGGGTTAGTTGCTTAAGGTAATGTTATTTGGTATGCCTCTGAGAAGCCTATCAGTGACGCGTTTGAGTGAAGGTATTCTGGATGACAGGGTTATTTTACTTCGTTTTGTATGCCCACTAGTCTGAGTGCTACTCGGGGAGGTTAAATTTAATGCTACATGCTCGAGCTTAGCCTTTCGCGTAACATTGGTAGTGTTATTTGCGGCTGATGCTGATGTGTCTAGCGAGCATAATTCTAAAGATGCATCCAAGTCTAGGACCATAGTTGCTTCACTGTTGAGTTTACTAGGTAAAGCTTTATTATTTAAGAGTATTTCATTTTCATGAGTGTCTGTAGCCTTAAGTTCACTTAAATGTAAGGCGAGAGAGTCTTTTGTAGGACATTCTGCATTTACGTATGTTTTTGCGACACTTGCTACACTTGCGCGGCTACGTCTTTGACATAGCATTAGGTCATGAGCAAGTTTAACGTTGCCATAAGGTGTAGATGAATTAATTAACTTGTTTGACGACTGAAGTTTCCTAGCATCATTAGGACTACCGAATTTAAACAGCACAGGGCAAGTATACTTTCCCGATTTTCTCCTGAGTCTGATGAGAGGCGTCCAATCAGGCAGATTGTAAGCGAGAACGTTGTACGAGGACATGGTTCGTTTAGTCACTTCATTGGCTATAAAGTCTTACATACGCTCAGACTTCAGCAGACTTTCTCGATTAGTATCATGAGTTGGGTCACAAAGAATCAGTAACGGCTTAATGGTGTTTATATTTTCATTTAATTCTTTCACAGAGTTTCCTGGAGAAATGAGGTCCAACTTATTTTGTTTGGCAGTTGCGTATACCTCTGGTAACAAATCGGGCAGAATGACTTCAGGGACATTGTTGAGGTTACGTGGAACGCACAGTGATGTACGTATCTTCTTAGATGAGTGACCTAAACTGTTCTTACGTATGAAAAGTACTCGTTCATTACATTATTCCATTGCTGAACACTGATCGGTATGGTTTAAAGTTAAAGCTGAGCTAAATCGAAAACAGGTACATGGACAAATAGTATATCGAGTGGATATACAGATTAAGTACTACTATGGATACCGTATGGAATTTTATTGCTCATAAATAAACAGTAAATTTACAAAGTATTAAACCGTAAAATACAGAGTATGTAGAAACCAATTATCCTGAAAATTGATCCTGATATGTAAACTACAAAATAATGAACTTCTCTATAGTTTCCTTTTCTGTGACCTTGTCCTAAAGTTACAAAAAGGAGGATGAGCCCTGCGAAAGAGTGGATCCAAACTTGATAGCTGTCGGTGATATATCTGCAGAATTGGAGGCTAGGGTAGCAGCCAATATAAGTTATAGTTGAGGAGTGGCATAATATCCACTACAATATTCCGGAAATCGGTAAAAATATATCCACGTTATGGGAAGAGATTGTAACGTTCCAAAAACAAACATCACTCAGTCGTCGTTAGTGTTGTCATCCACAATGAAAGGGATGTCTCTGAACTCACGTGTCTTATGCTATGACTATGCTAGTATCAGTCCGTTTGAACGGACAAATGTCAATGGTCATTTTGCTGAGAATAAGCCAACTATGTATGAGAGGGTAATTGTTAAACTCACTTACACGAATAAAGGCATTTCAAGTTTCAAGTTACTATTTGAATGTCATTATCTTTGGTGTAAATTACTCTGTGCCTACACTTGGTTGCTCAGATACGTCCTTTGTTTGTTAGTCATCTACATTCCACGATACAATGACTTGGGCGTGTTACCGTTCAGAGTTGAGGATATAGATGATAGAAAGGTCAGCAAATGAACTCTGCGACGATTTTCCAACCTAGGGCGTCAACCTGAGAAGGGTTTTGGGCGTAGTGCTGTAAGTCCTACAGTTCTTCAAAGGTAGTTCTTCAAGGCAGAATCCACAATATTTTATGTATTGATTGTACATATGTTTGTGTTAAGTAATTGTGTGGGTTCCAGTTAACGTAGTTGTTGGTTAATCTTGCTTGTAATAATGATAATAATGTGTATTCTCACATAAACATGCAAACATACACGAAAATGCATGCCAATTTTACAGGCGAGATCAAGTATGATATAATATCAAACCGACCTTACCTTCAGTTCATACTACCTACATTGAACCCTAACTATAGTGTTCTGCTGAATCTTGATCCACTATTCACAAAACCTATTCTTTTTGCTCTTTAAGTTTTTAATTTCTAATAAAGTAATCTGTTCATTGGGACGCATGCACACATATATAATATGTTCATAAAGATGTACGTGGAGACCTATTGGAAGCACTCATTAAGAAGGCTAGGGAGATGGAATATGAGGTGCGAACATGTCTGGTACCAAGCAATATATTTGCGGTAGCCATAATAATCATAGTCTCAGAGCCTAACATCATAAAGGGAGGGAGGGTGGTGCTAGCTGATCGATAGATATGGTGGTGGTCACTAAGGTGAATCGCCCCATACTGCAGGAACAGCAATATGCAATTTGACGGCTCGAGATATTTCTGATTTTCATGAGGGCTCAGATCTTTGTCTTGAAAAAGATAATAATGAACGCCTAGACAGATCATGCTTCTGCCTTTAAACATACACCATTCGCTCAGCCTATTGTTGAGATGCGACCATGTGGGCTCTGCACAGATTTATGGGGCATCTTATAAATCAACTTGCTGTCCATTGACGGATCTTTAAATACCACTTCACAATGTCTTATCTCATTCATTTTCTAATAACGTCTTTCCTCGGTCCTCCTTATATTCCATTAAGCCTAACATTTTATAGCTCTTTATGAATTTGATTCGACTTATTTTATTCCTATTCTCTGTAGGGTACGGTTGTGCACCAAATGCACATAAAGATATAAAATAAAAACAACCGGCATGAGGATAAGTGTATTAAAACCAAAAGTGGATGTCAGTCTCGTCTCGTAAACCGTTAATGTCCAGCTCTTGCTACGCTGGGACTCACGCTGTTCCTCGAAGCTTCTCAGAAACGCTTGGTACGAACGGACGCAAAAACCAGAACCCAGTTTGGCGATTCGAGAATTATTTATTCTAACACCAACATATAACCAATATTACAACTAAGGCCTATGAACAAATATTACGATAATAAATCACAATATCACTTCTGACGGTTTTCTCCTGACTTCCTTCTGAACAGCGACCGATGAGACGATGACTGTCGCATTGATGCCTTCGCGAAAATTGGGGAAGTTGGGTTTGAGCAAACAACCAAGAATTGATCGTTCAATCTTCAACTACATTGACAGTGGACATCATGATGGTACGAACTATATAGGTAGCATTATACATTGCAAATGAACGTTGTCAGCCTAGGGAGTTTCCTTTATTAATGCATTTACTAATGATACTTGCACTTACCTATTTCATTACACTTTATTGACTCACCTTACCACTTTTACTTTTCTAAAACAGCTTTCAATCCCTTGTAAAGGTTGTACTTACCTCAATATTGGTTGGTTATCGTATGCCGACAACCACGGGATGAAAACGAAACGAAGTCGATTTTCCTGCGATACCTGGAGGACAACTATACAATTCAATAAATATACGGCCTGGTTCAGACAATGAGTATGTATATATCAAATATTTAACTGTTGATACATTAACTTGTAGACAATCTACGATTTGATATTATATCATACTTGATCGTGCCTGTAAAAATGGCATAAGTTTTCATTTAAATATATATGTTTATATGACAATAGACATTAGTGTGATGATAAGAGTCATTCTAGTTAATGGCGATTGTGTTGCAGTGTGTCAAGAATATGCCTTTAACTGGAAGTCGTAGGTCGTCGTTGAAGGGTGAGATTGTGCTGTGTCTATGCCTGTGGTGTGTTGGCTTTTCTGTTTGTTTTCCATTTAAGCTTTTTCCGTGTGACCCGGTTTCTCGCACTGGCATCCATGTCAACGTGTATTAGTCTTGATGCAAAACAGAGATTGATCCCTTTTTGCCGGGGAGTGTCAATGTAGTTGGAGATTGAACGATCAATTCATGGTTGTTTGCTCAAACCCAACCCTTCCATAATTTTTACGGGTCATCAATCCGACATTCATCGTCTCATCATTCGCTGTTCGGTGGAAGAGAAAAAGCCATCAGAAATCTCTTGTAATAACATTATCGTGGGTTATATTTTGGCGTAAGAATAAAGGATTCTTGAGTCACCAATCAGTGTTTTGGTTTTCGCGTTGGTTAATACAAAGTGTTTCTGAAAGTCTTCGAGGGACAGCGTGAGGTCCAGCGTAGCAAGAGCTGGACATTGACAGTTTGTGAGACTTGACTAACACATTGTTTGTCCTAAAATGGTAGGAATAAATACGTACCTTATTATATTATTATTACCAAATATGGTTAATAATCATGTATGTAATTTATCATATTGATGATGCTTGTATACTGGCATCCCTCATGTACAAAACTGAGAATATTATTATTGGTGCTAACATAGGGCGTACTCTGAAGCGCAAAACTCGGCCCTGTTAGGTGTTAACCAAAGCTATCCGAAGCCGGCGGAGAGAAAAATTAAGAAGAAACTTAATGAAGATGGGTAACAACTCACTTACAACTGCGAAGCGGATAAAGAAGTAAATTTCGTCAATTTGGTGGATCTAGAAAAGGCGGATTTGTCTTGAAGCATACCTGAGGCTCAGGAACTATGTAATACGAGGGTCAGGAGTGACAAGAAGTCTCGCCAGAAATCTCCTGGAAAACCTCAAAAGCCTGCAGAGTTTGGTGTCGGAGAGACTCCTACCAACCAGGGGTCATGCTTCTAAGTAGGTAGAACCGTTCAGGGTTCCACTTGTTTGGAAATGCCAACACATTCATTTCAGCCCTTGACAGACAGCTAAACAGAAGTGTGGGTGATACCGGTATAGATTATCAGGAGTGCTTTGCTGTTTTACCAAGCGAAGACCTAATGGGGATTCTCCAAGTGAACCCTGCAGTGGTATTATAGGAGGTTATAGTAACTCCTATCTGAAAAGTCCCTAAGTTTTAACAACACTCAGTCATCTATAATAATAATAATATATATTCTCATTTTTTACATGAGGGACGCCAGTTTACAGGCATCATCAATTCGATAATTTACACATAATATTAATAAGCATATTTAGTAAAGATTATATAATAAAGTACATTTTTTCCCTAGCTATGTAGGGTACACCAATTGTAAAGGCATGCATAAATATTGTTTTAATAATAATAATATATTCCTTCCTGTTTATGCAGGAACATACCTATTGTACAGGCATGGATAAGTTATTATATAAATTACACATAATTTGATGTATAATGGACTTACAGTTTGGTTGTTCTTTCTGACATTAGGGTCAGTCGGAACAGTATGCTATAAAGTCTGTTTGTGTAGCACATAAAGAGATATAGAAATATTGTCTTCGCATTAACAAAATCCCAGATATCACATGAATGTAATACAAATATCTGGGAAAAATAAAGCTTGAAGTCAATTCTCCTATATAACTTTATTGTGAACAGCACCCTTGGCTTAAAGTTTATTGATGTATTATGTTGAGATCAGTGATATATTTATTCCATTTTTCAGCAGTCTTATCGTAGTTTCATAACAGGAAAATAATTTGATCGTGGAGGCGATAATTAGATAAGGTCATGTCGGGTTGTTTTACTGCATCAAATGGTCCCGAGGTCGATTCCAGAATTCCCCATTTGCGCCATTTGTGTCTGCATGGCGGACTGTACTCGTAAGTTGAGTAAAATGTTGAAAACCAGTTGCTTCTTTATTTCAGATCATGAATACTCATTTACATCGTGTCCGCCAGCTTCTTTAAATGGTAGAATTGGATCGTTCCTGGAATTTGAGTGATTATGGGATAAATGGTTTGGAATTAATCATAGCAGTTAGAATACAGTTAAACATGCAGAGAAGTACTTTTGATTCAGTAACCGGTGAATTTTTTATTCTTTTCGATCTGGTGCCAGAATAACTGCGAACCATTCCATTCAATATGTCGAATAAGGCACACAGGAGGAGATCATTACCATGGAATGAGTCAACTTGATCTGAGATGCAGCTTTCAGCATGTTTTCGTTATATCATAGATATCCAGTTCTACAAGAATGCGCCGAACCTCTCTGCAAAACCTTATGTGACTCGTTTGTACACTCATTTGATTCAGGGAAACTGCTAAGGGAGTGGAAGAGAGCTATTCTATCTCCCACCTTCTAGGGAGTTATAGACAAGTAGCGGCACTCCCGGTGGTGTCGGAAGTACTACGAAGTCTGTTTGACGATCACATCAAGTAGCATCTTGACAGAACCAACATACTCCATGAAGCACAACATGGTAAATTGGGAGGCGTATCCTGTGTGACAAAACTCACTATCAGCTTGGAGTGAATGGACATCATGTTGGGATTTGAATGTTCCAGTCCATGTGATCTTCCTTGACTCTGTGATGGCATTTGACACAGTCCACGATGACCTGCTTCTACGCAATATAAGTCAGATGAATATAAGTAACCTGCTTCTGTCGTGCTTGGGGGAATGCCTAGACGAAAGGGAACTCTATATTGAGCTCACTCGTGTCCAATCATCCAGGCATCATCGCAGGACTCTAATCCTGGGGCCACTGATGGTTTGCTTTTTATCGGTGACCTGCTATGTCGTCTAAACTGACCAGCTCTTTTTAAGGTTACTTCATGAACATGCAGAGAGCGAGATGTTGTCGGAATAAGCCGATAGGCTGCATTCAGACCTAAGGCTTCTGAAAGAGTGGATGGTGGCCAGTGGTATGGCTTTCAGCCTAAACAGATTCAGTGCAGTGCTACTTAGGACCTGTAGGTCACACAGGGCAAGGAACCCCTTGCGTAACGATAATCATAATTCTGACCGAAAAAGTAGACAAGAATGTAAGTTACATGGCCGATGTAGTGAGGGCTTAAACAATTATACATTTTGTCCATAGAGAGGTTGTATAAAACATGCGTTAGACTACACCTTGAAGTGCACAATATCACTACTCCTCTGTTGCTTTGAAGAGAAGCTAAGTTTTTGGAAATAGTTCCAGGACAGGGACAAAGGGGGTGACGGGTCTCCGAAATAGACCATATGATGAACGGCTAAAAAATTTTCACACTTAGCCAACGTCGGCTCAGGGGGAGACCTAATTAATGTCTATAAGATTACGAATGGCCAGGACCAATCAAACAAAAGTATTCTTCTGTTAAGTTTGTCAGAGTTTCTTTGTGGCAATCCACGAATTATAACTCACCACAGGGCGAAGACTCAAGTGCGCTCCCATTATTTTGCAATTTGAATTTACCTTTCGCAATAACTCTCTTCTGGCATATGTGGCGACTGCACCACACATGGAAAGCTTTAGGCGGAGACTGGGCAGTCATGCAGTGACACGAAGACTGCGTCCAAACGGCTTATCATCTTAACACTCACCTAAGCCCGTCGTTTACTACTTCACATTCCCCCTTGTCTCACTCTCCTAGCTGCTCCATCTATTGGTTCCATGGCATCACTACTGATATATACATGTGACAATTTAAATTTAATTAGCCGTCTATATTTACGTTTCATTTTTTGAATTTTAAGTCAGCATAACCTACACAAATTATATATGCCATCACAATGGTTATCTCTTATCAACCACACATGATGACTATTGGGTGATAGGACCAGCTCCATTCACAGTTGTGACGTGGTCTGAGCACACCGGAAACCACAAGTCCGATGTAATCATTGCCAGCACCACTAATTTTGGAGTCAACCATAGTTGAATGACTGGGTGAACTATGCAGAAATTACTTAAAGACCAAGAAATCTTAACTTACAACCACGAAGTGAGCACAAAAGAATCAAATTGATGTTCAACAGTTTGTGAAAACGAAATTGGATACTCAATACGTCCGTGTAACTTAGAATATTTTACGCATTTCTCTATGCTGTTGACACTGCGAATAACTGTTTGGAGTTGAGTTGTACCTTATATTTGACAACTTTGGTTTACTAAAGATGCATGTGTTATTTCTGTAGGATTTGCAAAACCAACTTCGGTAGACATTTCTGAGATTGTGGATTAATTTCCAAGTTATATATTCGCAGTATTCCCTATAAATAAAATGTATTTATCCCGAAGTCAATCTACATTTTACTTGTATGAACTGACTTCATCTAATAATTCTTTCATGTATAATATAAGGGAACTAATAGTTCGAGACAAGGGAGAATGGGAAGTATTAAAATGACGAGTTTAAGTATATACCCACTAATAGTGCATAAGTATTAAGAGAATAAAAGATTCAGATTGATTAAAATTAGCTCATAAAAGTGATTCTGGATACGCTAGCTGCTAAAGGCACGCTGCATATTGGAAACACTAAAAATGATATTGGATATTGGAGATAATTCACCAGGCGGTCTCAGACACTGTTCCTTTAGTCACACCAAAAGCTAGGAAGCAACGTTCATGGCTAAAAAGGGGGACACAACGCCTTCTGTAGGCGAAGCAAAAAGCCTGGTTGCGTGGCGACGATCGAAGAGTCAACCCGAACATGAAGTGTACCTTGAACTCAGGAATCGATGTAACATACGAGTCCGGAGTGATAGAAGGACATTTCACGGAAACCTCGCCAATAAGCTTCTCGTGAACCCCAAAAGCCTATACAGGATTATGTCTGAAAGAAAACCGACCAACCAGGGAGCATGCAATCTAGTGGGTTCTGATGGGAAATCTCTTACTGTTCTCGAAATGGCACAGACATTCAGCCTAGCCTTTCACATGCAACTAAACAGTAACGAGGATATTACTCCCACAGAACATCAAGATTACATTGCAAAACCAACGCGCAGAAACCTGCTGAGTATATTTCAAATTACTCCGGCTATGGTACTTGTAAAATTGGGAAAGTTGGCTTCGGGAAAGTCTTCAGGTTGTGATGACATCAGGCCATCCGTCCTGAAGCAGTGTTCAGCAAGTGTCTGCCAACCCCTAAGCGATCTGTTCCAACACTCCCTTGATGTAGGGAAACTTCCATGTGAATGGAAACGAGTGATCCTATCCCCTATCTTCAGGGGTGGTAACCGGCAGAATGCGACCAGTTACAGACCAGTTGCTCTACTTCAGTGATATCGAAGATATTGGAAAGTCTCATTGACGACCACATGAGAAAATACTTCAACGGGACTAACCTTCTTCACGAAGCACAGCACGGTTTCGGGAGGGGGAAGATCCTGCGTGACGAATCTTCTACTAGCTTGGAACGATTGAACACTCTCCTGGGACGAAAAGGTACCAGTCCATGTGATCTTTTTCGACTTTGTGAAAGCACTCGACACAGTTCACCATGTTCTGCTCCTTCACAAAATAAGCAAGGCGGGTGTTTCTGGAGCACTTCTTGCATGGCTGAAAGATTACTTAGGCGAGAGAGAATTCTGCACCAGAGTCAACCGCATCCGATCATCCTGGCACACCTCGGCATCAGGGGTTCCTCAGGGTTATATCTTAGGGCCGTTGATGTTTTCGATTTTCATCAACGACCTACCTTCTCAACTGAGCTGCTCTGCGCTTCTTTACCCTGACGACGTAAAGATTCGGAGAGCAATAAACTCATCGGAAGACTCAGACAGATTGCAGGCTGACCTGCAAACACTAGGAGACTGGGCTCTGGCTAACGGAATGCCTTTCAACCTAAAGAAGTGCAAAGTAGTGCAACTTCATTCGGTCAGGTCACAGAGTGTAGATTACACCCTTGGTGGCCACAACTTGAGTTGTGTTCCATCAGAGCGCAATCTAGGTCTTATTCTAACAGAAAAGCTAGACACCAGTGGAGATTACGCGAGGGACGTCGCCAAAGCCTACGCAACTTTACGCTTTATGCATAGGCAGCTGGGAGCTCTTACTCCCGAACTGTTCTTAAGGTTATGTAAGACATATGTGAGGCCACACCTTGAGGTGCGTAATATCATTGCACCTCCGCTGCCCAAAAGGGATGCAAACATTCTAGAAAATGTCCAGAGACGAGCGACAAAATGGGTGATCGGCGTCCGCAACAAGTCATACGAGGAAAGACTGAAGAAATTAAGTCTTTTCACACTTAGTTACCGTAGGCACAGGGGTGACTTCATCACCGTCTACAAGATCTTAAATGACCAGGCCCACCCAAATAAAAGCATCCTGCCATTAAGTGATTATAGGCTTCCACGAGGTAACCCGCTAAGGATAGCACACCAGAGACCAAAGACTCGAGTGCGCTCATACTTCTTTTCGCTTCAAGTTTGCCGTCTCTGGAACGCTTTACCGGCGGCCGTGACTACAGCGCCTTCTCTGGAGATTTTTAAGCGGAAGCTGGACAATCATGCAGAAATGCAAGGTTTGTGTCTCAATGGCTTATCCTCATAAAACTTAAAACCACACTGTCAATGGATAAGCATACAAACTAAATCCCCACGACCTGTCCTGCCTTCTCTTACTGTACCGACTACTTTATCTTTTCCCTAGGTCACCTTTATTATTTCACTTATCGCAACCCATATTATCTACACTACAACCTATTATTATTATTACTATTCTGCTTTTATGACTACACCGAATGACCAACGGGATTTAGGTCAAACTCCATTCACCGCAGCAACACAGTCCTAACATACTGCATACTACAAACCACATTTTGACCAATCCCCGCACCACTCCTCTTGGAGTCTACCAGAGCTAAAGCAGTCGAGTGGCGGGACGTACTACGCAGAAGTTCACCAAAGATCTGAAACCTCTACCTTACAGTCAAGAAGCGAGCTCAAAGAAATCACTGGTTTATACTAGCTCGTGATCAGAATATTGGATATTGGTATATTGAAGGCGGTATTTTGACTTCGTTATTTGCGTTTCCGCGTAGTTGTATCACAGAAGACATGTATCTATTCACTTACTTCACTGTCATAATCATCATTTCACTTTATATTTGCAGCGTTTCCGCCTGTCGAATAAGTGAAGGAGAAAATATAGAAATGATAACAAAGCTAGAGGGTAATTAGTAGCTGAAGTTTACTACAGGTCACAATACAGAGAAAGGGTTTGTAAAATCCACCCGTGTCAAAAAAGCCATGCAGAATGTGGATCGTGGTTGTTTTGTTGAGACTAACACATATAAAATTTGTTCAGTGTCAACGAAATCCGGTGCCATAATTCTTCCCCCATTTGTCGTGAGTTCAGTAAATTTTAATACCACGAATCATTGTGAGGCAAAGATTTCACTATGTCACATTGGTTTATTGCCATGTGTTGTTTATCTTTACGAAGTGGTTAACTGTCAATCCCTGAAGATTTAGTTTTAATAAAAATTAATGCACATATGTGCAGTATAAAAAGCAGATAAAAGTTGGCAAACAGAAGTTGAATTCATTATTAAGGGTCATAAACCACAGTGACAAAATAAAGTTTGGGAAAGATAAAGGCCTGAAAATGCACCTCCTGCTCGGAACAATTCGTTAAACACTCATGAGTGGTAAGTGTGTGGTGGACCTTTCACTCGGTTAGCTCAGTTACCCAAATTCAAATAGAAAATAAAGTACCAAATCAGTTTAGTTACGGGAAGAATGTATTAAAGTTTGGTTACTTGGGTTTACAAAGATCCAAAGTCCACAATAAACGTTATAGACTCCAGGTGCTGCGGGAAGACTGCTCCAGTACTAATTCTCCAATGTTGACGTTGCCGGAGGTCGACCAAAGTACGTAGGAAGAACTACGGTGCTCCTGCAAAAATTTGAGATAGAAAGCAGGTGATTAAAATTGATCGACGGCAGTTGAGATGGTGGAGAAGACGGAGAGTCGAAGGCAGAACTATATATTTATTCAAAACCCGAGGTAAAGTCAAAGTACAGAGTTTATGGTTAAAACAAAGTGGTGTACAATATGTTCATTATTTACATAGTAGTAAAATTTGGATAAGTTTATTTTTGAGGACTCCACAGGGCTCCCCCTCTTAGAGGTCCGGAGGACCATCAGTACTTGTCCTCGTGGACGATTACATGAATATAAGCAATATAAATAAGGGACAACGTCAACAATAAGGATAACAAAAAATAACAATAAGGATAAAAAGTTAGATCAGGATGTATACCATGCATCCGTGTCGTATAAAGTTTAGCACATACAAGCACATACAGGAATTTAAAAAAATCAAAACTTGTTGTAATTTTAAATAAAAAATTTATGTACATAATAAACCATGACATGTTCGTTAACATTTGTGAAATTCATATATAAATAGATATATACATATACTTGGTGAATGCGTGTGCTTGCAGTACAGTTGACGAACAGCAAATAATAATACTAATAAATATTTATGATTACAATGAAATGAATGTCGACAACAATAGTAATGAGAAGAATGTCTAAATGAGGTCAACGTACTTTCTTTTTTTATGTCAGTCAATAAAATGAACATAGCGGGCAGGTTTACAGATCTGCCGACCACTGCGTGTCTGTACAGGGGGAAGAGTGAAGAGAGGGAGAGTTTGAGTTGAATTGACTTTCTGATTGTTCATTGGTGTCGGCGTTGCTAGTGTTTCATATTCGCTGTCGGTGTACGCTGGTTTAAGACGGTCGATAGAAACAGTCTCCGGTTTACCATGTTTGTTCAGCGTGAAGTATTTATCGGTGCGTTTAAGTACTAGAAAAGGACCTTCATATGGATGTTGTAAACCTTTTCTAATGGCATCGACGCGAACAAATACAAATTTGCTAGTGAGTAGATTCTTATTAACTTGAACTTTCTGGAGTGATTGGCGAGAGGCTACTGGTCGAAGCTGGAGCATTTGCTGGGTAAGGCGGTTGGTGAATCTGTTGTAATAGTTGTGGGTACTCCGTAGTTTGACACCCAGCGATCTAAGAAAACCAAGGCGATATTTTCTGCAGATATATCGTTGAGTGGACAAGCAATAGCCCATCGGGTAAATCGATCAATCGCAGTAAGTATATGAGTAAATCCTCTGGATGGCGGTAATGGTCCAATAATATCTATATGAACGTGTTGAAATCGTTTATCCGGTAAATTGAACTGTTTTGGAGGTGTGACGGTATGATGATGTACCTTGGATCTTTGACATTGCAAGCATTGTCGGGCCCATTTCCGAATATCGGAGTTCATCTTGGGCCAAACAAAACGCTCGCTGATTAACTTGACCGTAGCACGCACTCCAGGATGAGACAATGAATGTAGATGTTCAAACAAAGGTTTTCGACAACTTAGTGGAACAAAAGGTCTATGAACGCCCGTTGAAACGTCGCAGACGATAGTTGTATCAGACAGGGGAATAGGTACATCCTGCAACTGTAGGGAGGAGTTTCGTCTACAAGTATGGAGTTCGGCGTCATTTTTCTGCAGCTTGGCAATATTGTCTAAGCTAATATCTATCGAAGATAGGTGATTAACGTCACATCGAGACAAAGAATCGGCTACGATATTGGAATCTCCTTTGATGAACTGGATGTCTGTTGAGAATTGTGAGATGTAATCCAGTTGTCTGGCTTCTCTCGGAGAGTGTCTGTCCAACGAAGTGGTGAAAGCATAACAAAGAGGCTTATGGTCGGTTAAGATAGTAAAATGTCGACCTTGTAGTAAGAAGCTGAAATGTTTCACTGCTAGGTAGATGGCTAACAGTTCTCTGCCAAAAGTGCTGTAACGAGTTTGCGCAGGTTCCAACTTCTTGGAGAAGAAAGCAAGTGGAGTGATGTCATTATTGAACTTTTGTTGTAAAACTGCTCCCACTGCTACCTGCGATGCATCTGTACATAAAATGAGTGAAGCTTCTGGGTTGATATGAGATAACATTACAACGTTGGATAAGGCATCTTTTGCATTATTAAATGCTGCTTTTGCTTCTTCAGACCACTGAAATTTCTTCGAATTGCATCTAAGTAGGTCGGTCAGTGGCTGAACTATGGAGGCACATGATGGAATAAAACGTCGGTAGAAGTTGAACATCCCGAGAAAACGTCTAAGTTTCTTTAAGGAATCAGGTTCGGGAAAGTTCTTAATAGTTTTTATCTTATCTTCGGTAGGTCTGATGCCTTCGGCAGTTATTCGATGTCCTAAGAATTCAATGGAAGGGGAACCAAAAATACATTTCTTTGGATTGATAACAACTCCAAATTGTTCAAACCTTTGAAATAACAGGCTTAAGTGTTGCATATGTTCTTCCATCGATGAGCTGGCAATTAAGACATCGTCGATATATACAAAGACGAAATCAAGACCTTGGGTAACTTGGTCCATAAAACGCTGAAATGTTTGAGCAGCATTCTTTAGTCCGAAAGGCATTCTCAAGAATTCGAATAATCCAAAAGGCGTGATAATTGCTGTTTTTGCAATGTCTTCTGGAGCGACTGGTATTTGATGATATGCCCTGACCAAGTCAACTTTAGTAAAAACGGTCTTTCCATGTAAGGTCAAGGAGAAGTCGTGGAGATGAGGTATAGGATAACGATCTGGGACCGTAGCGTTATTCAAAGCGCGATAATCTCCACATGGTCGCCAGTCATGATTAGTTTTAGGTACCATGTGCAAAGGTGAAGACCATGGGCTGTTAGATGGTCGTATGATACCTAGCTGCATCATATGTTCGAATTCCGACTTAGCTGCTGCTAGTTTATCGGGTGGTAACCGTCGTGGACGTGCCTTCACAGGTTGTCCTGTTGTGATGATCTTATGCGTAACTGTATGAGATATATCTTCGACGTTGTATGATGGTTTAAGGATTTTAGGAAATCGTTGCAATAAAGCAGAGAACATTTCACTCTCCGGCTTTTCTATACAGATGCTATGAACAGAGTAGTCACATGTAATACCGTGGATCTTGAGTTGGGTGCAATTGTCAACCAGTTTTTTCTTGCTGATATCAACCAACAGATTGAAGTGACTTAGGAAGTCTGCACCTAGTATAGCGTGACGTACGTCAGCTACTATGAAGATCCATGTGAAACGTCGGCGTAGTCCTAGGTTTAAAATCATTGACTGTTCGCCATACGTCTGTATGTTGGTTTGGTTGGCAGCACGAAGTGAAAGTTTTCCAGGTATTTTGGCTGATCGCCTGGATAGTGAGGGGGGAATAACACTGACCTCGGCGCCTGTATCTACCAGGAATAATGTGCCGGTAGTCAAATCCCTCACATAGAAAAGGCGACTGGGGTGATTGCCATTAACAGCCGTCGCCATTACTGTCTGGCTGGGGAGTTTCCCTGAGATGAGTTACTACTGTTGTACATACACGGTCGAATACACTTCAGGGCATTATGCCCATACCTCCTATGATACCAACAAATGTTACGGCTTTGAGACGGTGTTCTAGAACGTCGTCTAGATCTTGATCGCCGTTGCTTGGATACCGTATGTGACTGGTTCCTTTGTGCTCGAAGCTCGGACACTTCCAGTCGTAAATCTTGCATTTGAGATGTTAACTGGGAAAGTAACCAAAACATTGGTGCGTCCTTCATAGATGTGGAAGGGCTTGGTGGTACTGCCTCTGTAGACACGCTATTTATGCCATTATTTGATAACACATCCATGATATCGTCTGCCATTTTAGCTAATTCTTCAAGGTCTGTCGTCCTAGAAGATATTGTTAGGATTTGTTGAACATTTTGTGGTAAACGTTGTAAGAACATCTGACGTAGAATTAACTCATCTACTTTGTGTGACCCAATCAACTGGCGCATATGTCTAAGTAGTTGAGATGGCTTTTTTGTACCTAGATCACACGAAGTAAGTAGTTGTTGTATGCGTTTCTCATCGGAGAGAGTGGTCCGCTGGATGAGTGCAGCTTTTAGTTTGTCATATTGAGAGTCTGTAGGTTTGCTGTCTATGACATCGATAACCTCTCGTAGTACTTCCGTGGGAATTGCTGCTAATACGCAACCATACATGGCGATCTGCGACGTAATACCTCGAGCTGCAAACAACTGTTCAATGATTGTGAACCAGACACGTGGTTCAGCCAGATCAAATTGAGGAAGTCTTAAATCCGGCAAGGCGTTAACAGCAGAGTTCTGTGTCTCTTCGCCTTTATTACCTTCTTCAGCAACAGTGGTACGTTTAGGTGGAGCCATTGTCATATAATATATAAGTATAGAGATATACAAAATAGCAAAACTTGTGGTAACAAAAATTAAAGCAATGCGAGTTTATAAGGCCAAAATAGCAACAAAAATGTTCAAAACGAGTTAACTATCGAAACAAAAAGGTTCGAAAACGGGTTAACCATAAAAAAAATATCACGTCGGGCTCACCAATTATTGTGGTGGACCTTTCACTCGGTTAGCTTAGTTACCCAAATTCAAATAGAAAATAAAGTACCAAATCAGTTTAGTTACGGGAAGAATGTATTAAAGTTTGGTTACTTGGGTTTACAAAGATCCAAAGTCCACAATAAACGTTATAGACTCCAGGTGCTGCGGGAAGACTGCTCCAGTACTAATTCTCCAATGTTGACGTTGCCGGAGGTCGACCAAAGTACGTAGGAAGAAACTACGGTGCTCCTGCAAAAATTTGAGATAGAAAGCAGGTGATTAAAATTGATCGACGGCAGTTGAGATGGTGGAGAAGACGGAGAGTCGAAGGCAGAACTATATATTTATTCAAAACCCGAGGTAAAGTCAAAGTACAGAGTTTATGGTTAAAACAAAGTGGTGTACAATATGTTCATTATTTACATAGTAGTAAAATTTGGATAAGTTTATTTTTGAGGACTCCACAAGCGGTACACAGTGCTAGTGCTTCGACAGTTTATACAGGTTTATCAGTATTTATTGGATACTGCATACTATACTTAATGATAACGGATGCATATCTTGCACGTGTCTGAGGGCTCTCTGGTGATTGGCATGTTTATTCAACCATGTGTACACCTGAAATAGTTCATAGTTTTCGATTTCACTGCACTCGATCTGAAGTATGCGTTACGTTCACTTCATGTAAATTTGATTTCACTGAGTAACTAAAGTGTGAATTTCATAAGAATAAACTGGTAGATCATTGTGGCTGTGAATTGTGAATTGAATTATGTTGGTGAGTTTAAACTTTGCATTCGATGATATTATTGGATGGATGTGTAATGTATATTTTACAATGAATTGTTTTCGATGAAAGTTGTGTATAAGGTTTCCTTATTAACAGCTAACAGCAAGCTGTTCAGTCAAACTGTTCCAGACTCCTTAGATGCACTACTGTGTTTCTTTAATTCGATGCGCACGCTAAATATTTACCCTTTCATTTTCCGTGATCCAGGATGCAACTATTCTGGAAGCATTGCATGACCACATCAAGAACGGTTCACACTCACTTATTATGGAGCCGGGTAGTGGATACCTCTCAGCTTGCATAACATTTATGGTGAGTCTATTGTAGTGAAGTGTAATTTCAATTTTCTTTGTGATTCACATGGTTCACATTACCAGAAAGCCTTGGAGCATCGTTTCATGAATATTTAAGCTAACCAGAATATTGACATTCAAAGATTGAAGTTAGTTGAGGTTCGTTGACAACAATAATATTTTCACCTAAAGATTCAGTAAGGATGGCGTTGAAAGTTTTTATACCATGATACAATGAATTTACATTCATGAACAGAGTGCAAAACGACCAGTGGGTTTACATCGATTGAGTTTAACCATTGCTCATCTCTAATTGATAGCAATACTTTCTGACAATTGTATTTTGTCTTTTAACTCATCGCGTCAACAATTTGTCGTATATTCAGATTGGAGGATTGCGGAAACCTCCGTAACAAGACTTATGATTTAATCTGAAATTTAAAAACACTTTGGACCTCATTTCACTTTGCTTATCTTATTAACACAGTGAAGTAAAAGAATTCGGTTTATATTAACCTGGATGTCTTGATTAGCTGAAGTGACGTTTTAAAGTGAAGCTTTGCGCAAAAGTGCTGCGGTTTGAGAATCAAAGATAAAGCTAGGAAATATGTAAAGAAGCCATAATGAACAGATGCATACAACAGGTAACATATTTATGTGTAAAATAATGAGACTCGAATAGATCTAGGAGTCTACGAATTTGAATGTATTTGCATCACTGATAACGACTTTGAGTCGTGTCATGAACAACCTCCAGTCTTCGGTTCTTAGCATCTTGACTATCACAGCCAGGTGGTCTTCCCCATGCAACAACACTGGCTCAAGCTAGTTATCATTTACTTCACAGTTTGATAATAAGTTATGATCTAGCCATCTCAAATCCCTTTCCAACATAATTCTATACCAGCTAATATTGCTCGACAACGTAAATAATACGTGTCCCAGTCACTTTAGGTAATATAGCTTCACTACCTCATGCAATTATTTTCCCTACTTACCATACATGTTAAACCTAGTCTACATGTTACTGACCATGCTGCAAAACTAAAGACGTGGAACAAACTGCGGACACTCATGGTCAAAGTCGCCTAGCTTCTGCATATACTCCAATTTTGAAAGTTATTTCTCTCAGCCATGATGAGGGATGTAATAAACTTTTGGGCAGCAGAAACTTGTTTTGAGTCAGCATGATACCTCGCCTGCTTTAAAAACAACACGAGTTTGTAACTACCAGACTAGTCTTTCGTACGTAAACTGAGATTTCGTCTGTAATCAATCGACTAGGGCGGCTACAACTTGACGAGTAAATGGAGTGGTTACCATACTTGGACATTTCACTTCCTATCCTTCCTTCCTAGCCAGTTCAGTGTAGTCTTGCAGCATCGTCTACAATTTGACTAGGGCGAATCTTTTGTAAAACTTGCTGATATATCTGCTCAAGGTATTCAAATGATGCTGGATTTTGTCAGCATCTTTGCTTAGAAGGCCTACATCATCTGCATATTCTCAATTTATGAGACTGTTTTATGGAAAAGATTCATTTGGTTTACATGTGATTCAGTTTTCCTTAATCTAGCTCAATTCAGGTGGAGTTTTATGTCCGGAGCATCCTTAGTCTCTACAGGATGATTCGGCTTAATGTTTTGTTTGAAGCAGTGTTATAATTATTTGTACTAGTAGTATTTTACAATGGCCGAATTACAGGAAATCAACCAGTAACACAGAGAGGGATAAATTTAGCAATTTATATTTGGCGGGATTATTTGTAATTCATGTAATAATATATTAACAAACAATAGTAAGTATTTACACAATACAGAGATAGAAATTGTCAATCACCACACCCACAACATGTCAAATCTCCCCTTGTGTATTTAAAATGATGTCTCGGTTTGCCTGCAAGTATCCGCGTTCTTCTAATTGATTCTGTGATATTGTTTTCACCGGTGTCATCTAGACTTATTTCTGAACTATCTACAAAATCAGAATTAGTAGCGTAATCATTAAAATTGTAATCGAAATGACTTATTTCATTTATTTTCACTTGATTCAGGTGTTTGCTGTGAACCGAATGATCTTCGATGTCCAATATCTTCACCATTTGACTTCCATTTTTTGTAGTATGATTCCAACAGAAGGTTTATAGTCATTTCCTCTATAATAATGTACATCAGAAGTCGTGAACGTCAGATGCGTTCTGAGAATTAGAGATTTGAATAGCTCAGTAGAACTTTCATGAGTGCTTGTATGCTCCTCATTGAGATATTGAGGTAGGAAGTTATCTACAAGCAACCAGGAGTATGATTCTTCTGAAGTTGTAGAAATTCACCACTCCGTGGTAGTTTTAAAGGGTGTTCCTCCTTCGTTCAACCAGTAGGCACTCATTCTTCCCTTCAAACGCTTTGCGAATATGGTGTGAGCATAAACACTAGGTCTTTGGGTGCGTTCTCAGTGATTCTCATCGCTGGCGCTCGCGACTTCTGCTTACTTCGGAGGACCGGTGTTCACTGGGAGTTCTGTATCTGTTGGTGGTATTTTTGGGTAAGTTTTAAGTAGTGCTTGATTCAAGCGTTTTGAAGACTTCAGCCTAGAGTTTTGTTTTCTCCTGTTTGGTCATTAGGTTCCATTCATCACCTGTATTAATCTCTTTCCAGATAGTTAACTAGTTATTTTACTTTCCATACAATCGACCATTAGGTTGATACTGATTCGCTTACTATATATCAAAGTGATCTACACACTTATGTCTCTTCTTTTGTTCTCCCACCTCTCAAAGTCTGGGATTGGTGGTAGGACAGAATCCACTCTGCCTGATAATAAGTTAATGGAAGCGGCTTTGGGGAATTTTGCAAAGTGGCTACAATATACTAAATATGCCTTTACATTGGGGACACAAATTATATTCAGATCAGTTAGTGATCACAAATCTTGGTCATCAAATGCACAGTATGATGCTATTTATTTGCATATGCTGGATGAAAGTATCATGAAGGAAGTAAGTCTACTTAGTCAAATGTCATATTTTGTTTGCGAGTTTAACGAGTAATCGCAGAATAATAGTAAGTCAGCTAGACGGAGGACGGAGACGACAAGAATCAGGAGTTCATATTGCTCGTGAATATTTGTATTGTATATTTACATGAAGTAAGAACAAATGACAGTGAATATTTGCACAGTACAGTTATGCAAACAGTCAGTCACTCATCACACTTACAATTTGTAAATATAAACTGTCATTATTCAGGTAATGCCATTTTTATTTATGTGAGAAACTAATACAGTAGAATGAAGATATTGTAAATGAGAAGGAACCACTTGTTCGGTTTACTGAATAATGATGTCCATTAGTCTGCGGTGTTTATCTCACCTTAGTGCTCTCCATAAATGATTTTACTGTGATGTGTTCAGTTATCCTTGAATGGTTTTGATTAGACACAAGAGTAACTCTAATGCAGCTAGTTCTCGTAACATCCACTAATTAATATATATATATTCTCTCATGTTGTATTTCATGATGATATTCGGTATTTTGTATAAGGGTTGTGATATAATCGACAAACACTTCCAAATATTCAGAAATCTTAGGTAATTACCAACGAAATAGTGGAAGTGATGGCTTGAAATTAATTCAGATGAAAATTATTGGATATATGCGTCGGTGGCACAGCGGTTAAGACTCTGGCTGACCATGCACATGGTCCGGGTTCGGTCTCCAACCAACGCACAGCTGATATCAAATGGTAGCCTGCAAAATTTGGGCTACCAATATTATATGCTGAAAATTCCATACTTGTATCAAAAAATGCAGTGTGGAATCAAGTTATGATCAGAAATCAAAAATGTTAGGCTAAGTGTCCACTTGACAAGTGTGATAAAGGTGAGAATACAATCAACTGAATAGTAAAGTTGGTAAAAGAAGTACTTGGGAGTAATAGCTGTGAAATGCAAAGTGAAATTATAGGCAAACAAGTATAAAGGAAATTGAGACTATGGTACGATGAGGAAGTTGAAGAGACCTTTGTTAACAGGGTTTGTAGATGAACTGACGAATCGCTAGAGCCCACATCATCCACAAGTCTTGAAAGTTAACGTCCTTTTCATAGTTTGGATGTGCAGTGTAGACGAATTCAAGAGAGACCATATTCAATTTGCTTGGCCTGGATTCCCGAAATATTCGAGAAATGAATAAGCATCTTTTATTGAATATAAGTATAACTTCATCAGTAGACGATACCTTATTCACTGAATAGTCTTTTATCTGTTTCATGAGATAGATTTGGTGGAAATCCCATATCACTCTATCTGTCCGTGACATTATTTATTTTGCATCATTCATTCAAGATTCCCATATAATAAAATCATAATAATAATAATCACATTTTATTGTGTGTTTCATTTGCTCTGGATAACTTAGTTGAGAGAACAACTAAAAGTAGGAGGTCGCCTAGTTTATTTGGAAGGATCTGATGATGGAAGACGGAGGTTGAATGTGATGAATCGCATATCTGAGGTTACCTTTCTTTTGAAAAATCTTATGAGTTTCCAAATTGTTGTGCCACCTAGTATTCAGACTACAGAAGAAAGTATAGTAGAATCTGGGTAAGATTTTTTGTCTATATGAAATTTTAGGCTTATTTCAAATCATTATTAGTACTGAATTCCTACTTAAGAGTTATAAAACTATTAAGTTAATTGTATTTTGATTCATTAAATTGAAGACATCACAAAACAATGCACACCATGCCTTCGAAAATTGTGAACAGTTGGTCTTTTTGGAATACATCAGTATGGCGTTAATGAAGAATGGATTATATGTGAAAAATATGAGGCATTTTAGGGATTCTATTTTTGCTGGACGAATCTGACTAGACATATCCATTTGATCATGTTATTTTATACGAAATGAACATGCCTTGTCATGTATATATATATATATATATATATATTCGCGTATACATGTACATTGATTTACGGTATGGTATATTACCTCTGTTTATTAAGCTGCTTCGTTTCTTTTTTTTCCTTCACTTTCCCCAGTGGAACATAAGGTTTCAAGCTACTGGCTTGAAGTTTCTATAGCAGTGTTTATTTTACAGGATGGGGTTGCTAGCCTCATGCCCAACCTTTCCTCTTTACCAGCATTATTTCTGGCTTAGCGGGGTAAAGGAGTGCATCAGTGGCCGGGGATTGAACCCCGGACCATGTGCATGGGCGGCGAGAGTCCTAAGCGTTATGCCGCCGACGCATGCTGCTTCGTTTCAAAAAGAAGATAAATTAAGCAAAGACGTGCTTGTCTGTCATTTGGATTCTCGTCAGTAACGGCATACCAAAATATGTAGCCTTTTGTGTCAATACTTGATTTAGAAATCTCATTCTAATGAATGTATTGACAATCATTCACCTGTATCAACAGGTCAGACAGCATATTTACTGATCAAGAAAGGTGGTTTAAAAATAATAATAATGAAGTAGTAGTTTCACTGAAATCATGAGGATAACTCTATGAGAGCAGATCATGTGGTTAATTAACACAATAATGACATTTACAAAGGCTTTTATCTCAATATATCTGATCATAATTTCAATCGATTAATTCGTATTTTGCGTAAAAATAAAAGTTATTGAGATTTACTTATGATAGGCAAACAGGCTGTTCAGGAGTAGGCCATACACTCACTGTAGTTATCTCTGACTATTTTTATGTTGCTCAAAATGGCAAAGCATTTCTTATTTTCAAGTATTGGTTTGTAGCGATTTGGTTGATCGGTTACAGGTTTTCATCATCATCATTTCATCAACCCCGAGGTGTGCATACTGCTGAAGAGTCCCAAACTAGGACAAAACAACTGTCCAGTATTTCTTATTTTATTCTAAAATATTTTCTTTGTAATCTCAACCTCTACTGATCGAGTATCACAAAAACGAGATGGCAGAAGTCGAAATTTCGCATTCTGCAGAATTAATTGTATTGTGCGTTTACATTAAATAGAAACAAACAACAGTGAACAAATATATACACACTACGGTGATAGAAAGCGTTAATCATCACAAATGTCTTAAACATCTCATTACTTTGAGATTCCCTAATTTTCGCGCGATCAATGTTGATAATTTATCATTGATTCTGCCTTATTCAACTTGAAATAAACATGACGAGGTTTATAACTGCTACATGAAAATGGTTTAGTGGAATAGGATTAGTTTGCCTGTAGGTAGATCCCTGATCCTCATCGTCTCCTTTGGATGCTTTAATTGTATTCGCACACATTTGGCTTCACGTTGAATTAAACGAAGAACTGTTATGATTTTATACTTGTGTTGTCTTTGATTTCTGCAGTGTTATTCATTTCAGACCGGGAATACAACATCATTCTCACTCATCTTTTTTATTGTTATTGTTACTGTTACTGTTATTTGTTTACAGCGAAGCCAGGTAAGATACTTCTCCTTGTGCAATAGTGTGCTTTTTCATGCAAGTTGAAGCAGTTTAGTATTTAATTACCTGTTAAACTGTTAGGTTATTTGAATTCTAATTCAATAAGAAAAGGATTGAGCATCATGATCTATGCATCTATTAACGAAATAAAGTTTAATGAAAGCAAAACACGTAGTTCAACGAAGAGTCTCTTTTCGGCGAATTCATTTTCTTAGCTGTACAATCGCAAATATATATGTGTTATTGATATAAGTATAAAACTTGGGCACTGTGGCAGAGCATAACTCCATTATGAATAAGATTTTATTTTGATAAATCACACAGCGTTGTACAGTAATATTAACTGATGAAGTTTCGAGCACAAACTATTGCTCATAATCATATATAGTTGTGTACATGATAGTAGAATTGGTTGAGTAGTCCCTTTTTGTATGCACGGCTCCGGTTTTTCTATGTGAATGGCCACAGCTTCAGTGATACAAGGAGACGAAACTGTATTGCCTTTGCTAGGTTATTCTTGACTCTGTAGATTACGTTGAAGGAGGAGTTTGTTAAAATGGAATGGTCAGTGTTAACCAGGTGTTCAATTATCGCACTCCTTATTGCATTACTATTGCCTTTTCGCAGCCATGCTGGGTAGTGTTCTGTAATCCTCTTGGACAGGGTGCGCGTCGAACGACTGATGTACCTGGCTCCACAGCAGCAGGTGAACTGATATATGTACCTAAAAGTAGTCAGATGCGGGATTTTGTCCTTGAGGCTTCTGCAGATCATTGGGCGACTGGAGAACACTATTCTCAGCGTTACCGCAAAGAATGTTCTTCTCAGAGGTGATGTGATCCTTCTTTTGAGAATATCACTTCCTAAATCTCCCTTGAAATCCAAGTTCAAACGCAATTAAAGTTTCGTTTCTCCGAGTTATTGGTTTGATATTTCTGTCGATGAATCTTATTGGGTATCCATTTTGGATAAAGATTTCTCTCAGAATATCTAATTCTGTTTTCAGAATGTCGGGACTACAGATGCGTCGGATAAGGGTGGCAAGTGATTTAATTTAATTCCGCTTTTTTGACATGGGTACCCAACTACAGAAGCTTGTTAGTTGACCATTCCACGCAGGTTTTCTATGGATCGACCTTCTTAGGCTCCCGTCAGTTCTTCTTGTTAGTTCCACATCAAGAGACGGAATTTTTGACTCGCTTTCCATTTCAAGAATGAATTTTATTGCTGGATGGCAACAGTTAAATGTCTGCAGCAGTAGACTGGGGTCATTGTAAATGTCACAAATAATGAATATGTCGTCTACGTATCTTTTGTACAGTCGTAAATTGTCAAAATAACACGTATATATTTGCGATTTTACAGCTAAGAAAATGAATTCGGTGAAAAGAAACTCTTCATTGAACCACGTGTTTTGATTTCATTAATGCCTAAAAGGGGATTATCCATGAAATAAAATTTAAACGTAAAATATATCACGCTCTGTAAGAAGCACCTTTTTGTCGAATATGCGTAAGATAGACAGATAAACAGTGCAGTACGATACACGAATTCACAAATTCCACATTTCCTGTGAAGGCAGAACCACTTACTGCCTTTGTTCCATTTCGATTGCGTTAAGTGAAGTACGGATTATTTCTGTAAAAATAGTGATGAATGTGGAGAACCAATTTTTCAAAAAATTTGATTACACACATCCATTTGGTAATTTCCATTTATACGTAAAGGGAAAGTAAATAGAAGGTATTTCACCTACAGCAAAAGCTGTTGAGATCCACTATTAATGATGGCCACACAAAAATATTCGGAACGGGCTCACACAACCAGTTACGTTACTTTGACCAACTTTACGTTACTGCGAACAACTAAACATTTGTCTTGTATGATTCGAAAAAGAATCCGTCTTCTTAATAAAATAAACGAAAAAGTGAGCAGCATCTTCTACACCGCCTTCACTTCGATATGGTAATGAAATTCATTCTGAATTGAGTATAAGACGTCAGTCTCACTTATCGCTGTTCTTACTGTTTACTTGTCTACAGCATAATCAGGTAAGATTTTTCTTTATATTCAGTAGCATACTTTTGTATTCACTTCAAGGCAGCAGAGTATCTCAATTTTAGTGGAAAATCTCAATCACCAAAATACTCTGAAATATCTCATGAATTTGCTCGCATCACCTGAATTGTTTTGTCTTCATGAAATTGATCCGCATAATGTGACTACTCATTCATACTTACACCTAATCATCAGGCACACCAAGTATTAAGCAAGCACCAGATGAGAAATGTTAGGTGGATTAGGATTGGTTTCGAGAGTGGATAGATTTCTGATCTTCAAAGTCTGCAGGAGTTAGCTTGCTTAGTATGAGGAAATATGTCACCTTATTCAAACAAATGAAGATTACTTTTAAGTTTTTGTACTTGCTTGTCTTTGATTTCTCCAGTGTTATTCATTTCACGACACCGGTCTCACTTATCATTTTTATTGTTGTTACTGTTACTATTTTATAGCGAACCGAGGTAAGACTATTCTTCGTGTTCAGTCGTATGTATTTTTAATCACCTCTAAGCGGTTTCGTGCTATATTTTTAGTTAAGAGTTATAAACCTTTAATTTAAATATAATTTCACTCATTAAACAAGGACTGAACATCATATCATGACTGATGCATGCATTCATGATAAATTGACATGTAGGATATGTCATTGTTTGTACAAAATGAAGTATTTGTTGAATATGTGTAAGATAAGGCGAATTTCTACTGTAATATAACGGAGATATGAGAAGAGATCCAACCAATGTATTCAGGAATTGTGAAGAAATACTTTCTTCACTATATTGGGATGATGATCGCTGATAATTGTAATACATTCGGGCAAGCCACTTATTTTGAACAGTCTGATTACAGACATTCGCTTGTCAATTCAGTTTATATGATGAATCAAATAAAACTGACAACATCACAGAGGAAATTAAGAGTAAGGAGGGTAAAAATGTACGTCTCTTCGAAGAGTAATAGATTCATGAAAGGATTATCAATGTCGGTTGAACGCAGAAAGTACAAGGCAGGTGTTCTTTCACCAATATTCATCACCGTATCAGCTATATCAGGTGTGTATTATCATTTTACACTAGTTTGTCTTTTATTTTGACAATGGAATTGGTGTTAAATCAGGAGTATGGCATGAATCTCACTTATCAGTTTCACCACTGTTATTCGTTTACAGCGACTTTTATTTCGAATACATGGAGTACACATCAACAGAAGTTAAACATGTTCCAAACAGTAAAGTTCTCGTATCACTTTGTATTTCCATCATCTTATTCATCTCATTATTTTGACCATCACATGTATTCATTGAATGGTATTGTTACTTCACATATCATCCAAGTTTCCATATGTACTATGTGTCACCCCGCTCTACTCAGTGAACTACACAACATCAACTTATTTTCAACACGTTTTTGAAGGCTACACTGATTTCATTAATACACGACATCTTTTGTACATCACTCTACACTTCAGTGTATATTGGAAATTGTTTTGTTGTGTATAAACAGCGATTTTATCTGTTGTGTATTTCTGCCGAATTTATCATTATTTACAAATGTAAAACTAACATGAAACTGCCTGCCATGTTGAATGCACCACATTCGTGTTTCACAGTATAATGTATCACTGTGTATTGACTTGCTTAGTATTTCATGCATTCATTCATTCATTAACTCCCCTATGTAATGTGGTCATGTTCACACTGTCGGTGTCTTCACTGCTCGGATGTTGACTGTGTGATATTTGAAATTCACTATTCTACTCTCTGTATGGTGATGCAGGCAATAAATATTTCTCTATCTGTTACGGAGATTGTTGTTTAACGTCGGGATTGTGTTTACTGATTTTAATAGAGAAGGTGAGTGTGTACTTCGCTAACAGTACACGAGTAATTAATCAGAATACACATGCAGGCAGACATGAAGTTGGCATAACCCATGGCTATTCGTTCTTCTCCGAGTTGATTAAAGTTATTGTGACATAGAAGCAATTGTTTAATTTTAGTCTATCTCTACTATTTCCTTCACTAGAAGTTTGATCGTTTCAGTTGAGTTTGACATTCATTTCTTCATGTTTTGCAGTTTACACAATTTATTCATATCACTTACCCTCATATCGTCAATATGCAAAACACGAAATCAGTCGATCCAATGCTTCTTCGATGATGTGTATGAGCTTTCAATTAAATACTCTTGATTCGCACAACCAAATACTCAGAGTTTCTCATTTATAGAGTGAATGGAAAGTATTTAGAGCGTATTCGCCCAGGATATGAACTTTGCTATGTAATATCCCGTGGTTTTCAAACTAATCCTGTCACCAGATTTGTAGAATGTTGTTAACACAATCATTTTCTATACGCCTTTTCACAAACTGACTCACATTAGAATCGACAATCTGCTTGATACAGTTGTCAGATGAATTACTGATCATTAGTTCTAGTCTCTTCTCTTCACCTTCCCCCGATTTGAATATTGAAACTAATTTAAGATATATCCATCATGCCTACGCAGAAATGTTGATTCAAAAAATGATCCAGCTTGTCAGACTCAAATGTGATGCGTGAAATCACCTGTTGAAATATTCAGAATGGAATAATTACATGCATAGACAAGGGTAAATTCATTGAAGAAAATGAGCTGATTAAATTTAACGATTACTACACACACTATCCATATATGCAACAAACATTCTATATAAAAGATGGATTATATTCTAATTAGGTGAACTACGAATAGTTGAATGACAAATAGGAATCGGTGTATGAGGAAAACGATATGACAGGATTGTGATATTTGGAGGTCAGTGTTTCCTGTGACTGACTCGGAAATCTGTAGTGAATTGTTGACCTTTGGTGATGAAACGTGCCGTTGTAACTGCTTCGTATTATATGCTATCGCTACTTATTAATCTTCAAAACAAGCTTCACAGTGTATATATGAATGTTTCGAATGATACTCTTCAGCTGTACTGAACAACTCTAAATGTGAATGGTGTGTGTTGTTCATCCTATGTAAATATGTCACACACCCCTTTAGCAATGTTTAAGCAAATCCGTTTTCAAGACGAGTATACATCAGTATTTCATTTTCCTTCTCTGTAACATCAGCCATACAAATACACTGAATCCTTTCAAGTAAGCATTTCGCCTAGCCTCCTTTATATTCTAGTGCAATTTATCACAGCTTCTGTCCACTGAAGTATAAGAAAGGCTTGGTGAAATGCTTACTTGAGAGGATACAGTGTATTCTCACGGCTGGTATTATAGAGGGAGAAACTGAAATATTGATGGATACTCTTTTTGGAGACGAATATTCTTTCACATTTTTAACAGGTATAGAAGACAACTAGCCCTTAATAATGATGCATTCATCAAATTACCATACAACTTGGAAAGAAACATTTGAATTTTGAGGCAGAGAATAATTCCGGTCATCCGTAGGATCTATCATGCAGTCCGAATTGTCATTATGAAAAAAGGTTAAAAATATGCTTCACTACAAACCTCAAAATTGCACGAGTGATTCTGTCACATGCCAGACTATTTTCCAATTTACGTGCGTGTGTGTGTGGACGCACATAAATAGGGATGAGTAATCACCCTTGACATGTGAGGGTGGGAAAACATATTCCGAAATGGTTAGAAAGACAGGTGAACTTCGGAAAACAATAGACACAGGTGGAAGACTGCCAACTTCGTTTTTAGCCAAACAACTAATCGATATGAAACATAAGCTTGATGTTAACACACCTTCTAGGGTCATCTATGAAATGGTCGAGGTCGTTTATTGAAATACGCTAAGGTTATAGCTATACATAAACTTAATCGCCTAACCCTCACCCTGTGTGTTCAGAAACACTTTATTATTACTCTTAAGCTACCTTGGTAATCCTCATCTGATTCGATAACCGATCATTATGTTATTATTCTCAGCTTCTTTTGTGTCACTTTGTGTTGTCCTTTATTTTTATAATATAAATTGAATGGACAAATAAATGTGTTGTTCGAAAAGTATTGCTGAAGTATATCACATTTTTCAGATAATCTCCGCCTTCCAATGACACTATCCAAATATTTAATATTGAGAAATTTAAGTGTGGTAAATCCCAAATACAGACTGTGGGAGTACTGATCAGTTGAATGTTTTACTCATCGTGAATAAGTGTTCTATGATGGGAGTATGAAGTGCCGATTTTATGATGACGTTTATGTTTGACGGTCAAATTGGCTAACAGTATCCTGTCAGCATTACAAGTAGACATATTTATTTTAAATTACACGAAGTTGTTTCTTTGTCATAGGGTGGTGAAACAGAGGAATCTCGGTAGGACTTCTGAAGTTTTCTCAGTAAACTGTTGGTCATATCGTCTTCTAACAATAAGGGCGATCACTAGTAGTTTATGCCAGTTACATTGGTTAATTCAGTAAAGCTTTATAGAAGCACTTTGGTTGCCACCATATTCTATGTGTGCCAGATAATTTAACCAAATACAATTGAATCGCTTCACCAGCCGCTTTCGACTTCTTGTGTCATCATTACCAAAGCCCTGTCGAAACTTGTGATTGCATGCTGATTTTACACTGTCTGACTTAACGTGGTGTGCTAAAGACTGTAAAATTCTTCTCAGCATGTAATACTCACATTGTGACCCGATAGGAAATCCCCCCAAATATGTGAGTTCGTGTGGAAGTTTCTTCCTCTAGATTAAGCGACCGTATATATCTTGTGGATTATATTATTACTGAAATTGATTTACTGCCAGTTGGATATTCATTTACTGAGCTATTCCGATGTTTGTCATTCGATAGGTGTCTAACCCTTCTACAGTTCCGTGCAAATGTGTTCTGGTATTTCGATTTTATCATTCTATCCTAGACAGTTTTCACTTGAGCCTTTGTAAGTGATCCAAATCAGACATCGTTATAATTCTGTGTTTGTGAGTGCCATTAATCTGTTTGTTCCGTCTTTCAAATCAACCCACCCTCACCTGTGGTTCAGTCGACTGGGAAATGATTGGCTTGCTAATGACACTAGTTCTACAAATGTTAAGTTCAGATATGCCAGCTATTTACTACACCAGAGTAGTATGGTCACGGAACCTTCTTGTGGATAACCTTCTTATGAAACCTCGTCCTGAATTCTCGTAGAATTTGCTGAAGCAAGAAGCAATACAACTAATATTCTTGTTGGACCAACCCTCTATCGACTAACTCCTTACTGACGTACACTTGGATGATAGCACTTCGTCTCAACCAAACGTAAACAAGAAGAACCTACTGGGAGAGTGAGAGGATTCTGTTAACTGTGGCTGAGAGTAAAGGCCTAAGAATACACACCGACTTTGGGTGATGTTGATGTGGGCATAGATGGATTAGCTGACATCACCGGTTCAATTCACGAAAGAATGCTAACACAAGTGCAGAAGGTCGCAAAGAAAACAGAAACTGATCGGTTAACAGTTGTAAGACAAGAGGTTGATGCCTCCATATAACATTTGCTTCCTGTAGTGACACGGAGACACCATCTCAGATATTTCAGCCTGGTTGTAAGTAATCTAGACATCACCTTTAAGCATGAAGTTTCGCTATAGGAATTTCCTTAAATAGAGATTAGATTGACTTTCTCAAGTTCGGCCATTCACAGGCGACAAACGAAGAACCAAAAGTCTCAAATAAGCCAAACGTTTCCAGTCGTTTTCAAGAGGCTGAATCAGATGACTGTGTATCTGTCACATGCCATATATATGTATGAAAGTATGTACCACTTCATGCCATCACAGATTAAGCGAGAAGTCTCTTCGGAAATACTTGTCATATCTCGACCTGAATTTCTAGTGACAGTAAAACCGTTAAGTGACTGGTTTATCTGACCGCATATAAATTGAAAGCTTAGATTGTGTATCTGAGCTTGTTTAGAATATCAGAGATGAAGTATCCAGATCCTTATATTAGATACTATTTACAAGTTGTCACAGTGTTACTACAAACACCATTTAATGATTTCACATATCTCTCAGGATGTTCTGATCGCTGTAAAATGATGACCAGTGGTCATTCCAGCAACTGATGCAGCAGCTGAAACTGTTGAACTATCTACAATTCGATCTCCGATTACAGCATGCCTAGAATGATCACCATGGAAGAATGAATCCAATCGAAATTTATTCATATCAACAGCTAACAGAACCACCTGGATTCTATGGGAAACGTTCAACAATTGGATACGAAATCGAGTAATACCTAATGAAGTCAGTTTACAGAACTACTTTGCAACTGCCTGGAGAGTGTTCAGTCCATCAAGTGAAGTTCCAGCTAATGTGAATACCTTTGCACAACAGTTGAGAGTGAATATGAGCACTTTGGCATATCTGTGTTCGTGATATCAAGTCAAACAGGTATAAGGCGCCTGAAAATTGGTGCATTACGCTTACGTGTTTGTGAGACAAGATGGAGTTTAAAACCCACTCAGCCACCTTGAAGCAGTCCGCAGAAAGATTTATGTAGAAATGGAACTAAATGAAGTCCCACTCGTGTCAGAGGGACGATTCCACTGGCTGAAGAGATATGTAGACAGTGTCGCATTTAATTTAGTTCTACTCAAAAATTGACTATATCTTACTGAACTAATACCTTCTGACGAATATATTACTACATGGGAACAAGAATTAGTGATCTCGTCCCTATTATTTGATGATAAGTTATTATATATATATATGTATATATATATATATATTTGTATTTTACCAAAGAAAGCAATTATATACTCCTCATAATTTCCTCGAATATATTCCAAATAATGTCTGTTCCAACTTCGCTTAGTTTTTCAGCTCGACATTTGACTATCCTGTCCCAATCTCGAGTAAAGATGGAGGGTTGTGCGTGGGGCCAGAGAGCCTAATCCAAAAAGCCAATCAAACTGCAACGAAAACTTCATGGTGGAAGAAAAGTAATAAAAATACAGAATAACTATGATAAACAAACTTACTCCTCGCTGGAATCGGTGAGAGCTGAAATGCCATAGAGGGCTGGTGAAAGACTTTGGAAAGTCAGTCAACTAGATGATCTGTCTTCTCTCAATGAAAACAATGGGGAATAAGAATGGGGACGTGGAATGCTCGTACAATGTACGAGACTAGGATGGCTACTCAGATAGCCAAAGATATGAGAAGATACAGCATAGAAGTGGTGTGTATCTGCGAGAGCAGATGGAATGGATGTAGACTGTCAAAATTGTCAACTGTCGAGTCAGCAATCTAATCTGCTCGAGTCACCCAGTGACAACTACTAACACAGTGAGACAGTGAGTGAGTGGCGGCAATGATGTCACTAGTGTCAGCCAAAGCCCTAATACAGTGGGGACAAGTTTTCTCCTGCAGGAGAATGACAACATGATTCAACTCAAAGGGAGGAAGTTCACAATTAATCAATGCTACGCGCAGTACTACAAACATCGCAGAAGAAGAGAAGAAAGAAGAAATTTATAGAGGATTGCAAACAAAGATGGACTCGGTCGCAAAATAGAGACATCAAAATCCTTATGGGACAAATGAGTGCAGTGAAAACTGAGAGCAGATATTACAGGAAGAGATCAGATTTCGACAAAAGAATGAGAAGACGTAGTTTATCTGAAACGTGTAATGTATTGGCGCAACACATTTCGGACATTCTGATCACACACGTACTTGTCATACACAGTTTTTATATAAGGCAAGAAAGCATGAATAATTACAATACAGGTCAGATTGTGTACAGGTCAAGGTCACAAATAACGGGCAGGGGGACGCAATAGATAAAGATAGGATAAAAATAGGCAAAGAAAGGGTTTGAAAATATTATGAAGTAAATTGGTCCTTGGTTCTAAGTTGGATTACCAAGGCAGGTTTAAGGTGATAACAAATAACTTTTGGACGCATAAGACAGGTTTAAGTGTTTTAATGGCTAAGGCTTCAATGAACTTAAGTATGTGACCCAACCTTGTCTTACATATAGGCTTAAAGGCATTGTTAAAATCAACCTTATGACCCGTCTCTATAATATGCTTCGCTACCTTCGATGTAAGGACGAGAGTGAGACAAGGCTGTCTACTATCACCAATGATTTTCCTGATTGCAGTAGATTGGATAATGCGACAGACAATGGCCAATGAGGAAATTGGCATAAAATGGACTCACGCTTTTCTGATTCTGGCTTTGACATCCTCATCAGTTCCGCCTGCCTATAGTTGAAACGATGCTTCCAAGGTAGGTAGGTAAAGGAGATTGTTTCTTTCAGGTTCCTCCCATTTATGCTGATTGTTGTCTGTTGTTGTTGCTGTTGGTGGTGGCCAGGAATCTTCATCACCTCTTTTTTCTCCATGTTCACCTGAAGTCCTATCTTTGATGCTTCTTCTGCCAGCTTGTTGCTTCTCACTTGCATATCCTCCTGTTTGTGGGAAATCAGACATATATCATCGCGGGCGAAGTCCAGATCCTCCAAGTTTTTTGTGTGAGTCCATTTTATGCCTGTCTCCTCACTGTCTGTCGCATTATCCAATCTACTGCAATCAGGAAAATCATTGGTGATAGTAGACAGCCTTGTCTCACTCTCGTCCTTACATCGAAGGTAGCGAAGCATATTATAGAGACGGGTCATAAGGTTGATTTTAACAATGCCTTTAAGCCTATATGTAAGACAAGGTTGGGTCACATACTTAAGTTCATTGAAGCCTTAGCCATTAAAACACTTAAACCTGTCTTATGCGTCCAAAAGTTATTTGTTATCACCTTAAACCTGCCTTGGTAATCCAACTTAGAACCAAGGACCAATTTACTTCATAATATTTTCAAACCCTTTCTTTGCCTATTTTTATCCTATCTTTATCTATTGCGTCCCCCTGCCCGTTATTTGTGACCTTGACCTGTACACAATCTGACCTGTATTGTAATTATTCATGCTTTCTTGCCTTATATAAAAACTGTGTATGACAAGTACGTGTGTGATCAGAATGTCCGAAATGTGTTGCGCCAATACATTACACGTTTCAGATAAACTACGTCTTCTTATTCTTTTGTCGAAATTCATAAAGGGAACCGATCGCTTTAAACTTTTGAAGAGAGCAGACGGTTGATCTAGGATCTCTCTCTCTAGGCTAAATGAATGACTACGAATAATCTTTCGGAGACTTCTGCAGTGAATAAAGAAAGAAGTGAGGAAGAGTGCTAGGAGAGATAAAAGACAATTCTACGACACAATAGCCGTCAAGTGAAGCAGAACAGAAAGGTCGCAGGTCACAGAGACCTATGGACAGTATATCAGACAACCAGGCATCTATGCGGGAATATGTCAACCCAGATGATAAAACCAATAAAAGATGTCCAAGAGAACCTAATTGTGCTTTCAGTGATTCGGCGATTGGAGGTAGCGTTCACAAGCACAAAGATATACACAAAATCATGTAGATTTCGACTGAGGGGCACATCACAAACCAGATAGACTTCATCTCAATGCTGCTCAAGGAAGTTTAGACGCAGCCTGGAGAACGCAAATTTGAGAAGGAGAGCAGGTGTGGGCCCAGACCATCATGTAGTTCAAGGAACCTTCAAGGTGAAGCTAAAACCCCTCTAAACAACTTGAGACAGGTCACAACACAACAGGTTCAACATTCAGAAACTGAAGGAAAAACTACAAGGAATGCATTCACCACAGATCAGCTCATAGTAAATTCGGAGACACTACGTGGCATCACTGAGGAAATCTGCGTGGGAGATCATTGGAACTAACTCTCTGATAGTGATGTTCAAGGAAACGTGCACAATTGTCCTAGGAAGAAAGCAGAGACAAGGCAGGGATGGCTCTTAAATGACACCCAGAAGCTAATCGAGGAGAGGAGAGGAGGACGGTAAAGTAGAATGCGGAGATGGAGAACAGAAGGAGAAGCTGAGTTAAACGTAAGCTACACTGAATAAAGAAAGATGTTAAGATGGGAGCAAGGAGAGACAAAAGACAATTCTACGACACACTGGCCGTCAGGTGAGGCAGAACAGACATGTCGCAGGCGAAACAGACCCGGCAACATCACATCAGATAACCAGGTCTCCATGCTGGAATAGATCAACCCAGATGATAAAACTATTAAAAGATGCCAAAGAGAACCTAATTGTCAAGGAGGAGAAACAAATCAAAAGAATAGGCTGATCGCATTAAAGGCCTCGTGAATTAACCATCATCTGCAACTCGCCCGGAAATACAACCAACAACACACTCAGAAATGTCTACCAGTGGACACCAATCCATCAACGAAAGCAGAAATCCTGAGGGCGACCAAGTTACTGAAGTCTAGTTGGGAAGGCAGCAGGGCGAGATGGAGCTCCGCCGAAGCACTGCAAACGGAATCAGAGACTGTAGCAGATGTTCTTACGCCAATATTCCTAAAGGTTTCGAAGGGAAGAAGGAAGGGTGCACACCGATGGGTATAAATGCCAGCTACCTTGTCAAGCTACCAAAGAAGGGCGAATTACACCTCACTCTGCAAGAAATGGCTGGCTTGGAATAATGCTGTTGTCCACGCCAAGTAAAATACTGAATCGCATCATCCTGGAAAGAATGAGAGATGCATGCACTGGATGCAGCACTCCGCCAGCCGGAACAAGTTGGATTTAGGAAAGGCAAATCATGTGCTGATCAAATTGAAACTCTACACATCGTCATCGTACAATGGATAGAATGGCAGTCAAACGTCTCTCTTCACCTTGACTTCATCGACTTCAAGAAAGCCTTCAACAGCGTTGACCGAGAAGTAATTTGGAAAGTGAGTCAACACTGTGGCGTGCAGAGCCCGAAGTCTTAATCAACCTCATTCAACGACTGGTTATATGACAATGCCACGTGTCAGGTGATCCACAATGTAAATCTCAGCGAGCGAGTTCGGAATGAATACAGGAGTAAGACAAGGCTGGCTTTCTATTATCACCGACGATATTCCCGATTGTGGCTGACTGGATTATGCGTCAGACTGTGCGTTGGGAGTGGGAAGACACGAAGACGTCGAACTGATAAGAAGACTCTATAAGTTATGGATTTCGTGCGCGGTTGATTTACATTTAATGCTACACAAACTCGAAGACTTAAAGGAGAAATCTACGAAACTGGTGAAAGCGGCTGGCTGAGAGGCAGCGAATACAGTACTCCATGTGGACGTAGAGAAGAAGGAGTTGGTGGAGATAACCAACCAACCAACCGACAGAAACAACAACCAGCACCGATCTCTGTCAACGGCAGAGACTTGACACAGGTAAATTCCTGCATTTATATAGAAAGCCAGCATCGTTTCAGATAATAATAATCGCTTCGCTTTTACTCCAGAAACAGTACTTGTGGTACAGTGTGGAATTTTCAGCAAATATCTACAATATTGCATCTAATTTCATCGTACATTTAAATGGAGTATTACAAAAAATAAATATAAAAAACAACAAAAATCAAAAAGAAACACAAAAATAACAAAAAAAATGAATAAAAATATACCAAGTAGAAACGAAGATAAACACTAATAATAAAAAAAATACTTCAGTATTGGGTAGTGGAAGCTGTGATATGTGTATGCGTGGTGAACAGTAACAGCTATAATCATACAAGAAGTTATGAGATGTTCTTAAGAATGTTTATAGCCAAGATGATCAGTTAATTTGATTGAACTACACTAAGCAATCATAAAATAAACATTTCAGGGTTTTTATTGTCAGCACTAATGCAGTGTTTGTTGTGGTAGTGTGAGTAATCCTGCATAATACAAAATAAATACAGGCGGAACGGCTGAAGATGTCAATAAATTCAGAATCGAAAAGACAGGATACACCCTCAACTATCTGAAATCGCCTTGGAGACCTTCTGCACTAAGCATAAGCAATTGGATTGAGGTTTTCAGCACCAATGTCAAGTCATTTCTTCGCACTAGGGTGACATTGAAGTCATCAGGCGAGAAGAAGATGAGGGATTGTGTGCAGTTATAGGCCCAGTTGAAGAGGACAGCAGAAAGTAGGAGAAAGTGAAGATGTCTTAATGGAGCTCTCTGTTCCTGTCGGAACACGAGATAATAAAACTGATATTGTATATAATAATGTCCGTTCCGTAATGATGTCTTCATAGGTAGCAAGCATTTACAAGAAGTATCTGTGGAAACAAACTGACTATTGACCAAATGACGAACAAATATGATGAAGGGAGTGGAGATAGACTTGATATTACACTGGGGACTCCAGTGACTGGCGCTACTTTCCAGGCTCTTGATTGAAAACAGATTGAGAAAGGAGAAATTTAGCATTCAAGGATGACATGTAAGGAGGGAATTGTAGAGCCAGCTTAAAACGACTGCACAGAACGGGATGAAATGTAACCGTATGTTGCACTCGGAATAATAATATAGTACCATAATTGTTCTCTATGTTGCAGTAATTATAATGGAAAATGGTCACAGTCGTCTATATCCCAACTCACGAATAGCTTGAAATTTATCAAAGCACACACACACACGTTTCTGATGATCCTACAAAATTCGTATTTAACTACTCTTCAGTCGTTTCATCCGACTTGCAGTAAGAAACTATTTCCATGAGTACAACATTTTGTGGCGTTAACCTGAATGCCAACAAACGTCATACTCATGCACAATCTGAAAACCTAATCACTCAAACAAATGATTTGACTCCAATCTCTGAATGAATAGGAACTACAGCGATTCAAATCAACAATAATCGATTGTTGTTATCAATATCTGAATACAAAACCAAAGGTCTAGAAAGATCTAACAAAACAGCGGAGAGAAGAATTAAATGAACTGATGCACAAGAAAGATCTTCTAATAACCCATCCAGATAAAGGAACAGGCGTAGTCCTTATGGACAGAAAAGACTGCAAAAAGAACATGAATAACATATTGCCGGATAAAACGAAATTCTCTCAACCACTCAATGAAAGAAACAAAACAGAAGAGATTTGAAAACAGCTCACTGATATCCTGAAAAGAATGAAAACCAAAAAGTGAATCGGTCCTGAAGGTTTTGATCAGATTTGATCGACAGGATCAATAATACTAAGACTAACCAAGGCTTACCAAACAAACATAAAGCCAGTTCATCACTGCGTCCGATTTTAGATATGTCAGTTTCCCCGTACCATTCAATAGCGAAATGGTTGGCTGATATTTTAGAACCGGTACTAAAACAGATATGCATGCCACTATTCGTTACATGACACATTTCAATTCGTCGACCATATACAAGATATCAATGTAACGAACAAAAATATGCTGTCTCTTGACACTGAGTCACTCACTATTTACCAACGTTCCATTCTCAGAAACTGTCTGTCACATTTGTCAATGTATATATGAAAACCAGCTCAACATCAGATAACCGATAACTTGTTCAAAAGAACTACCACTGAGATGCACACATAATGTACAACTCACATTCAACGATGTTATTTACAGACAACAAGATGGGATCACAATGGGATTGTCACTGGACCCATTGGCAGCAGACTGCTTCGTAGCGAACGTCGAGAACGGCGCACTCAAATCAACCATTGATAATTTGCACTTGTATGCTAGTTATGTGGACGACATCTTAATTATCTGTGATGATGGTCATGATCCTAATCTGTTGCTTCGAATATTCAACAACTGCCATTCAGTTACAAAGTTCATTCTTGAAATAGAAAACGATTCTAAAATTCCTTTTCCATGATATTGAACATACAAGAAGAGCTGACGGTACTTCAACGAGGTTCATCCATAGTCAACATACATGGAACGGCCAGCTGACAAGCTTCTACACCTGGATACCAGTCAGTCGAAAAAAGAACCTAATTAGGTATCTTGCTACTTGCATCGAACGCATCTGCAGCTCTGATTCCGTGAAAGAACTACACTTCCTGAAACAAATCTTCATACAAAACGGATATCCATCAAGATTCATAGACAAAATCATCAAACGGAAAATCCAAAAACAACAGACGCAATCCGTGCTAGGACAGATACTTTCTCTGAAACTCGACTTGGAAGGTGACCTACTCAGTGATGTCTTCAGGAGGAGAATTTTCACTTCTTAAGGAAGCTCTTTCTCTGCGGAAACATTGAGTAGATTGTCCTCCATTCGCCGGTAATTCGAATAATAATAATAATCATAAACATAATACTGTCACTTTCTATACTAATTATCCTACCACTAATATTACTGCCACCATTCTTTCTAATACTACCGATACTAACACTAATCATAATAATAGTAATGTATGTTATATCGAATTTCATACTCACAAATAAAATGTAACAGCTTGTCAAGTAGAAATGCACACAGGCATACACAATTGTCTACATACTTCTACTCAAACTGATTATTCTCTTCTTTTCTTGAATGACTCTATTGATATTTCAATTTTAGAGGAATTTATGTCATCAGTTTATTCTGAGATTACGTGTGATTATGGTTAATCTCTTCAATTCATATCATGTATCCTTGATTGTTGAAATACGTAAATTTATAAGTACGTCAGTTAGATGCTATGAATTAACTATAATATCACTGAAATCATTATTAGTATTCTCTGTGAATATGCATGACATTTTTTTGGTTAACTGTGGAATGATGAATTGGATCTTTGAGAGGAGAGTGAACACACAGACTATTCAAAGTGCGTTCGTACGCACACACATACACACACAAACGAACAAGGTGACATGGCAGCTATTCCGAAGCACATTTTTTGAGTGTTTCATGGATTTTCTGTTCTAATAATGGGTTATTTGTTCTCTCTTTCTGTGTGATTGTGTGGTTGGCAACACATGTTGATACAAGTTTTTCGTCTTTCTAGTGGTTCATAATAACTTCACATTCAGACACATCACATATTCACATCACACATTCAGACATATCACATATCTTAACACTAAAAAGTTTTCATAACTGTCAATTTTTTCTGTATTTCATCAAGTACCAGACTGTTACATAAAAATGTATGAAAAGAACCCTTTTCTGCATCTTTGAAATTCATTAAAATTTCAATTACTTGAAGGTATGGGAATGTTGAGTATTTGGATTTCAATAGTCATTACTTGATATGGCAGTTAATTATATGCGGATCTTCCAAGTATTCAGAAGTAATAAATACTTTTGGAGTGTGCATACGCGACACTTCATCATTCTGTTTATGACCTATCTGATTATATTTTGTGACGTTTTATTGAAAGGTCCTTTGATCACTACGTTACAGTTACGTAGTTATATAAAACTCTCGTTTCTGTGGAATTTCTTGCCAAGAAGTTTCGGAAATTAGTGTGATTTTTTGCCTTTCATACACTGAATCTGTAAATATAATCTTGTTGACCGATAATACCTATAACTATCTGCTTGCAATTTTCCGACTGTCTAACACCAACTAATATCTATATTTGTATATATTGATGGATTTACATGTTCAAGTTGGTTCAAATCAGTAGGTCTACGATTTCGGTATCATTTTTGTTAGTTGTATCTGACTGTGATACTACTGCTAAGGATTTTTTATTGTTGTTGTCGCTCATTGCCCTTCGTGTTGTGAATTTTTTCCTTTTGCTGGTGTTGTTCTGATTACTTTATTCCTTGTTTTCCTGGTTCTAAGGGGAGGAACTCACAAGGTCGCTTCTCTGTAAACTATATTTTAATTTGACAACCCCCTTGTCGGGCGTGAGGCTAGCAACCACACCATGGAGACAAAGTTGCTACAGAAACTTCAGCACAATGAATCTCCTTGCGCCAAAAGAAAAGTCAGTGAGGGGACATGGAAAGTCCGCACTATGTACGAAATTGGCAAAGCTTCCCAGTTTGCAAACGAGATGAAAAGATATGGAATTCAAGTACTGGGAATTTGTGAAAGCAGATGAAACAGGGACGGACTCACCAAATTGTCTACGGGTGAGTCAGTGGTCTACCGCGGTCACCCAAAAGACAACCACACGCACACCGAGGGCGTGACTATCAGGATGTCATCCACGCTAACGAAGGCCCTGATGCGAGGAGAGGCGATCTCGCCCAGGATAATGACCGCCAGATTCAATTCCAAATGAAGGAAAGTGTCACTTATACAATGCTATGCACCCACAAACAACGCAGACCTCGAAAAGAAAGGACAATTCTACAGGCAACTACAAGCAACAATGGACAATACTCCAGCTGGTGACATTAAAATACTAATGGGAGACATGAATGCCAAACTGGGACCAGACAACACAGGAAGGGAACTCATCATGGGCAAAGAAGCTCTTGGAGAAATGAATGAAAACGGAGAGCTCTTCGCCGACTTCTGCGCCTTCAACGAACTAGTGATTGGTGGCAGCGTATACAAACACAAAGATATCCAAAAGGCTACATGGGTGTCACCAGATGGGCGAACCAAAAACCAAATTGCCTTCATCTCAATGCTGCTTAAGGAAGTAGAGACGCAGTTAACTGGACACAAAAGTAAGAAGAGAAGCAGACGTTGGTTTGTACCACTACCACGTACAAGGGACAATCCAAATCAAATTAAAAGCTTTCAGGGAAACAGGAGCTGCAGATAGACCACAAGTCAAGTTCAACACTCAAAAACTGAAGGATGAGGATACAAAGGACATTTTCACTGCAAGCATAAAGGACAAAGCCGAGACACAAATCAACACTAGCGAAGAGGTCAACGTTGAGAACTACTAGGACAACTTGAAAGCGGTGTGGAGTTAAACCTTCATGGAAGGTCTAGGCAGAAAGAAGAGACATGACAAACAGTGGCTCACTACGGACACTTGGAGACTAATAGAAGAGAGAAGGATGGTGAAACAAAAGATTATCCAGTGCACTGACGAGCAACAAAAACAGGATTGGATGCAAGCTACAATACACTGGACAAAAGAGTAAGGAAGAGTGCCAGGGAAGACAAAAGAGAATATTATGAAACCATGGCAAGTGAAGCGCAACAAGCTGCAGGCAAAGGAGGCCTTGCAACACTCTACCCAAAAACAACCAGGTACCTATCGGGCAAAAGTTTGACACAAATAAGGCCAGTGAAGGGTGATTATGGAAGGTCAATCACCAAAGAAATGTAGCAGAGGAAACACTGGGCTGAACACTTCAAAAGACTTCTAAACCAACCTCCACCTACAACGCGCCCAACAATACCAACAACGGAAGCAGAAATACCAGTGAACATCAACCCCCGAAGAAAACAGAAATCCTGAAGGCAATCAAGATGCCTAAAGCTGAAAAAGCAGCAGGACCAGATGGAATCCAAGCAGAAGCTCTGAAAATAGACCCAGAGACAACGGCGGACTTGATGACGCCACTACTACAGAAAGCTTGGAAAGAGTGCAAAGTACCCGAGGATTGGAAGAAAGGATACTTATTCAAACTACCAAAGAAATGTGACTTAAGTCAATGCAAGAACTGCGCGGAATTATGCTCCTGTCCATCCCAAGCAAAATAATAAGCCGCATCATCTTGGAGAGAATCAAACAAGCCTTGGATGAAAACTTCGACCGGAACAAGCTGGATTCACAAGCTTGGGAAACAAGTCATGTATTGATCAAATCGCCACACTCCGGATAATCATTGAACAAAGCTTGGAATCGTAGTCACCTCTCTATCTCAACTTCATCGACTTTGAAAAGGCCTTCAGTGGACAGCTATCGATTGAGAGGTGATTTGGCAACTACTTCGCTACTACGGGGTGCCATCGACAAATATACATCTCATCCAACGGTTTTACGACAATGCTGCATGCCAAGTAATCCACAACGGGAAACTTACGGAAGCCTTCGAAGTGAGGACAGGAGTGAGGCAAGGCTGTCTACTATCGCCAATGATTTTCTTGATTGCAGTAGACTGGATAATGTGACAGAAAATGGGCAACGAGGAAACAGGCATAAAATGGACTCACACAAAAAACTTGGAGTATCTGGACTTCGCCCGCGATGATATATGTCTGATTTCCCACAAACTGGAAGATATGCAAGTGAAAGCAACAAGTTGGCAGAAGAAGCATCAAAGATAGGAAGCGCTTCGGGTGAACATAGATAAAACAGAGGTGATGAAGGTTCCTGGCCAACAGCAACACCACCAACAACAGACAACAATCAGCCATTATAAATGGGAGGAACCTGAAAGTAACAACCTCCTTTACCTACCTACCTGGGAAGCATCGTTCCAACTACAGGCAGAACTGACGAGGATATCAAAGCCAGAATCGGAAAGGGAAGACAAGCTTTCATTACTCATAAGTCTGTATGGAAGTCAACAGCACTCACCATCAAAAATATGATCCGGATTTTCAACTCCAATGTAAAGTCAATGCTACTCGCTATACGAATCGGAGACTTGGCGCGTCATAAGGAGCATCTCAAACAAACTTCAGACCTTCATTAACAGTTGTCTTTGCTCAATACTCAAGATCAGATGGCCGGTCAGAAAAGATCAGCAACAGGGATCTCTGGGAGTGAACCGACACAGCAGAGACCGATTGTGCAAGATATAGGCAGGAAGAAATGGAGATGGATTGGCCATACTCTGAGGAAACCATCAAGATACCTAAATTTTTTTATATAAGAGGCGAGTTGGTCGTCCAAGGGTGACTTGGAAGAGGTGATGTGAAGAGGAGATGAAACAATGTGATCGAAATTGGAGCCACGTGACAAATAAAGCAGAGATCCGGACGCAATGAAGACGCGCGGCCAAAGCCTTATGTTCCTTTAGGAATTAAAGGAAATAAAAATAACATGGCATTGCAGGTTTGGTACCCGACGCTACTAAATATACAACAAAATCAGGACAGTATCAGTTGTGTTATTGTTATGATTTAAGTCGTCAACTTGTTATGGACCTCTGGCTAAGTGATATGATCTGTCATGATTTCCGATATGATTTAGTGAACTGATGCCTGAGTATCATAATACTGACGTAATGGAAAACTCAAGAAATATGATAACTAAGCCTATTAGTCCGTGTTACCTTGCACATCAGTGAGTCGCGTAAGTTTCAAAAGACGAAGACTGGCCTGTGACTGTTGGATACGATTTTATTGGGAAAAACACGTTGTATTTGTATATGTTCTAACGACATTAAAGTTGGCCCAGGACAGTGAAAACAGATTGATGCAATTGATAAGCGATCTGGCTAAGGTAGGCGAGAAATAGATATTCTGATTGGATGGTGATTTAACGAATACCGAGGTCTGAAAAGAATGACGAGATTTCACAGTCATCCGGTTATACGGTGAATCACACGATGAGTCGTAAGTTGATTAATACTTTAGGCTGATTCCTGTCTGTTATGCTGCCTTTTCGATGCTAGGGTAGACTACTTGGCGATCGCCAATACACTCCCCGCTAGAATTCACTCTTGTGGAGCATTCTGAAGCTGAAACACGTCTCATCGGTCCATGAATTCTATCTAGTGGTTGCACTGAAAATCACGAATTGGTAGAAGTCAGGCTTCCAGACTAGGAGGAATGTCTGTCCTGGTACTCTCTGGCGAATTTCAGTGGTTCCCTCACTGACATCCATCCATGATCAGACTCGAAATGAATCAAATCTCCACAAAGCATCTCTCGTAAAGTGAAGCAGTCAGAATAATAAAATAATCAGTTAGTTGGTAACTTCCAGAAAGCTTTGTAGGTGAGGGAAATTATCCGCGTTTCAGATACATGTCAGGATAGTCAAGTCAAGTTAAGGGAACTGGTTGCACGAATCTCTTCTCGATACGTGGGTTTGTCTTCTTCAGGTAGATTTTGCCTGCCTCAGCTGTATGTAAAAGACTCGCTCATGAAAAGAAATTAATATTAGTCAGAGTGCTATAAGTAACTTGAAGAGCTTCATTACCGTCAAGTTTTTGGTGGCTAACTGCAAAATTTATGTGCTTAAACAGAGTTGTGAATAGTTCTTGTTTTCCCCTGCTTATCCATGCAGCATCATGTTCGAAAATCTGATGGTGAACAAGCCTAATTGTGCGCCTTGTGTAGCCAGCTCCACAGGAGCATGCAGGAACACAAATCAGCCGTGAAAAGACACGATACATATTCTTTCATATAGGCAATTATAGACATCAGTTTTATTGGAAGAATGTCGAAATTTTAAACAGAGGAAACACCAAGTGTCAGGTAATTCCTAGGAGCCTGGTACTCAAACGAGTATGCAATCAACAAACACGTTAATATAGACCAAATATACCAAGAAAGCTTAAATTCTAAGTCAACAGAAAATGATCAATACATATGTAAAGATGGTTACCTAGAGACGCAATTATATCATTCATGAAGAGATTTCAATCCTTTCATTTTATGCTAAATATTGCGCAGAAGATGTTGTCCGGAAGGACGACGAAAGCTCCATAACTAAACCAACCAGCTCAGAGAACACTATTCATTCCAAATCATCCACTGAGCTACAAATCTCCTCTATTTTACATATACCGTGTTTTGAACGAGCGTTTTTACGTTTTAACTGTTCTGTTAACATGTGTTACTAAAATACCGCGTGTGGTTATAACATCTAACGTGGGTTTTGCATCGATAAATCGTAGATTTCGGTACAGTAAGAAGCGTCAGGGAAAACTGCAATCACGTGTACACTGTTGGTTTCAGATTGAGTAGACTTCGACGCCAGTGCGGTGAAATCCTGAACTGGTAGTGTGACAAACACAAAGGAAAGCAGAGCATTCCATTTGTTGTCATATATGCAACAAAAGAAACACATTTAGACTGAAAACACATTGTTGGAAAATAACTTACATTTTAGTGGTTCTACCAACGAAGTCTGTTTGTTCGAGGTTTAGATAAGCGACAAGCAAAGACATCTAGAGTATTCTTCTTCAAATGATATCAACGACAGTACCTTTGTAATAGATTATGACGGGTGAATCTCTGTGATAAATCAGTGGGTGATTCCTCCGTCCTTTCCATCATCGTCCAATTAGATACCACTTTTACTGTATGCATGCTCCCTCTAACAGTTTCAATGATTTTACAACACTGATTACCTTAGAAATTAGTCAGTTTCAAGGTAATAGGAAATCTCCTCATTCACATTCCATACTGAAACGAAAAGTTTACTACACAACAGTGCATAATAAAATAATGGTTCTGCAGACGAAGTGGACTGAGTTCTTGATCCCAGCTTGTTGTGAATATTCTTCATGACTGTAAGTAAATGCTTTGTGCATTGGAAAATTGCCCTGCCTGTATAGATGTCTAATGGAACTGTTGACAGTCAGACATAGTTTTAATCAATAATAATAGTCGAATTTACTCTGTCCCAACAAATTGATGTTAGCTGTTCTCGTCCTTACATTACATAAAATTCAACACGTCGATAATACTTTGGTGAAGTGATGTTACGACCAGATATGACTACTCATTGTGGCACGATTTGAGGAAACCGATCTCTGCCTGTTGCTGTATAGCTGTCAAGAGTCACCTGAGATAATTAAAACCACAAACCCTCCAAAGACAGAGTAAATTCGACTATTATTATTGATTAAAACTATGTCTGACTGTCAACAGTTCCATTAGACATCTATACAGGCAGGGCAATTTTCCAATGCACAAAGCATTTACTTACAGTCATGAAGAATATTCACAACAAGCTGGGATCAAGAACTCAGTCCACTTCGTCTGTAGAACCATTATTTTATCTCCAGTCGGTCGGTGATCTGCATAAGCCCAATAAAGATGATCACGCACGGGACCATTTCTATATATCAGTTCACCTGTTGCTGTGTAGGTAGGTACATCGGTTGTCTGAGGAAAATCCTGTCGAAAAGGGTCTAGAACACTTTTCAGCGTGGTGGCAGAAAAGAAGTATTTGCCATATAGGGAGTACAATAATCGAACATCTCGTGACCACTGGTCATTCCATCTCAACAAACGCCTTTTTCAAAGTAATCTACAAAGTGACGAACAACCTGCCAAAAAGAATACGTTTCCGTCTTCTTTGCATCGCAGAAGCCTAAGTTGGAAGTAGCAGAACCATGCATACAAGATAAAATTATTCAACCACTTCTACTATCATGGTGACAACGCATTTGACTTGACATAACTTTTTCTTGTTTGCTTGACTTGACTTAATTTGTACCTGCTTAATTCCGTATGTTATTTGTTTCCACATACACTCTGAGCACAAATCTTTCATCCAATATTCATATTATTATGTAAACCTTCTGTAACAATCGTGTGTGACAACTCATCACTTTTGTTGCAACCCTGTTATATCAAAATCCAACTTTTCTAAGCGCCTTCTCTATTGCGTAACTCCACCGAAAACTTACGAAGTGTATTTTCGTTTGACAAATTTATTGCACACACTCACGCAAAACAGCCACATATATTCGCGACTGAACATCTATCGTCCACACATCTAGCATGCAAATGGAAATTATCAATGGTTGATTTGAGTGGGCCGTTCTCGAGGTTTGACACGGAGCAGTCTGCTAGCCATCGACTTAGTAGTAATTCCATTGTGATTCCATTTGTTGTCTGTAAATAACATCGTTGAATGTGAATTGTACATTAAGTGTACATCTCAGTAGTAGTTCTTATTGCACCACTATTGCCCTTTCGTAACCATGCAGAATAGTGCTCTTGAATCCTCTTGGAAAGGATGTGTGCCGAACGGCCAATATATCTGTCTCCACAGCAGCAGGTGAACTGATACATGCACATGGAAGTAGTGAGATGCGAGATCACTTCAGATCACTGGGCGACTGGAGAATACTATTCTTAGCGTTGACGCAAAGAATGCTCTTCTCACAAATGATGTGATCCTTCTCCTGAGAATATCACTTCCTAAATCTCCCTTGAAGTCCAAGTCCATGTAGGGTTTCTTTTTCATCTTTTCATTCCTCTAAATTCTTGGTTTGAAATTTTTGGCTATGAGTCTTATTGGGTATCCATTTTGGATGAAATTTTCTCTCAGAATATCCTATTCTGTTCCTAGAACATCAGGAAAACAGATTCGTTGGATGCGGGTGGCAAATGATTTAAATAAATTCCACTTTTGTTGGATGGGTACCCAGCTTTAGAAGCTTGTTAGTTGACCATTCCAAGTAGGTTTTCTGTGGATTGATCTTCTTAGGCTCCCATCAGTTTCTCTTCTTAGTTAGTGCTCTAAACAGGGATTTTTGTTCTGCAATAACTAAATAATATTAAGTCCAATCCTTGTCAGGTGGACGATTCCACTCGCCACAGAGCTAAGTACTGACAGTAGTGCACCTAATGAAGTTTTACTCGCAAAATGATTATATCCTCCTGAAATAATTCTTCCTGACGAATATATTACTACATAAGAACAAGAATTACTGATCTCGTCCCAATTACTTGATGATAATTATTCATATATATTTTAGCAAAGAAAGCAATAATATCCCCCTCAAAATTTCCTCGATTATATTCCAAATATGTCTGTTCCGACCCCGCCTAGTTTACTGGCTCACCAGTTAACCAGCTTACCCCAAGCCCGAGTAAAAAAGAAGCATCGTGTGAACGGCATCAGAGAGCCTACACCATAAAACCAATCAAACTGCAGCAGAAACTTCACCACAGAAGAAATTTATACCAAACTACATAATACAAAAGTATAAGTATAAAGCCTTCGAAAGCCAGTCAACCAACCGATGTGTCTTCCCTCAATGAAAACAAGAATAAGAATGAGGACGTTGAATGTTCGTACAATGTACGAGACTAGGAGTGCTTACTCAGAGAACCAAAGATATGAGAAAATACAGCATAGAAGTGATGGGTATTTGCGAGAGCAGATGGAACGGATGTGAACTGTCGAAATTGTCAATTGTCGAGTCATTGATTTAATCCGCTCCGGTCACTCAAGGACAACTAAGAACACAGTGAGGCAGTGAGTGAGTGGCTGCAATGATATCAACAGTGGCAGCCAAAGCCCTGAAGCAATCTCACTTGTTATTTTTATTCTTCTTACCGTTACTTGATTATAGCGAACCAGGGTAAGACTTTTCTGCTTGCTGTTCAATGGTATGCACTTTTGTTCACTTCTATGCGGTTTCGTGCTTCATTTCTAGTTAGGAGTTAGAAACCTTTAGTTAAAATAGAATTTCACTCATTGAATAAGGACTGAACATCATATCATGATTGATGCATGCATTCATGGTAAATTAACATATAGGATATGTAATTGTTTGTACAACGAGAAGTAGATGTTGAATTGTGCAGGGTAAGGAGATATTCTACTGTAATATAATGGAGATATGAAAACAGATCCAACAAATGTAATCACGAATTGTGAAGCGATGCTTCCTTCATTATATTGCGATAGAGTTGATAGAAGGCCTTTTAGATGAGCAGTAAAAACGCTCGTTCAAAACACGGTGTATGTAAAATAGAGGAGATTTGTAGCTCAGTGGATGATTTGGAATGAATAGTGTTCTCTGAGCTGGTTGGTTTAGTTATGGAGCTTTCGTCGTCCTTCCGGACAACATCTTCTGCGCAATATTTAGCATAAAATGAAAGGATTGAAATCTCTTCATGAATGATATAATTGCGTCTCTAGGTAACCATCTTTACATATGTATTGATCATTTTCTGTTGACTTAGAATTTAAGCTTTCTTGGTATATTTGGTCTATATTAACGTGTTTGTTGATTGCATACTCGTTTGAGTACCAGGCTCCTAGGAATTACCTGACACTTGGTGTTTCCTCTGTTTAAAATTTCGACATTCTTCCAATAAAACTGATGTCTATAATTGCCTATATGAAAGAATATGTATCGTGTCTTTTCACGGCTGATTTGTGTTCCTGCATGCTCCTGTGGAGCTGGCTACACAAGGCGCACAATTAGGCTTGTTCACCATCAGATTTTCGAACATGATGCTGCATGGATAAGCAGGGGAAAACAAGAACTATTCACAACTCTGTTTAAGCACATAAATTTTGCAGTTAGCCACCAAAAACTTGACGGTAATGAAGCTCTTCAAGTTACTTATAGCACTCTGACTAATATTAATTTCTTTTCATGAGCGAGTCTTTTACATACAGCTGAGGCAGGCAAAATCTACCTGAAGAAGACAAACCCACGTATCGAGAAGAGATTCGTGCAACCAGTTCCCTTAACTTGACTTGACTATCCTGACATGTATCTGAAACGCGGATAATTTCCCTCACCTACAAAGCTTTCTGGAAGTTACCAACTAACTGATTATTTTATTATTCTGACTGCTTCACTTTACGAGAGATGCTTTGTGGAGATTTGATTCATTTCGAGTCTGATCATGGATGGATGTCAGTGAGGGAACCACTGAAATTCGCCAGAGAGTACCAGGACAGACATTCCTCCTAGTCTGGAAGCCTGACTTCTACCAATTCGTGATTTTCAGTGCAACCACTAGATAGAATTCATGGACCGATGAGACGTGTTTCAGCTTCAGAATGCTCCACAAGAGTGAATTCTAGCGGGGAGTGTATTGGCGATCGCCAAGTAGTCTACCCTAGCATCGAAAAGGCAGCATAACAGACAGGAATCAGCCTAAAGTATTAATCAACTTACGACTCATCGTGTGATTCACCGTATAACCGGATGACTGTGAAATCTCGTCATTCTTTTCAGACCTCGGTATTCGTTAAATCACCATCCAATCAGAATATCTATTTCTCGCCTACCTTAGCCAGATCGCTTATCAATTGCATCAATCTGTTTTCACTGTCCTGGGCCAACTTTAATGTCGTTAGAACATATACAAATACAACGTGTTTTTCCCAATAAAATCGTATCCAACAGTCACAGGCCAGTCTTCGTCTTTTGAAACTTACGCGACTCACTGATGTGCAAGGTAACACGGACTAATAGGCTTAGTTATCATATTTTTGAGTTTTCCATTACGTCAGTATTATGATACTCAGGCATCAGTTCACTAAATCATATCGGAAATCATGACAGATCATATCACTTAGCCAGAGGTCCATAACAAGTTGACGACTTAAATCATAACAATAACACAACTGATACTGTCCTGATTTTGTTGTATATTTAGTAGCGTCGGGTACCAAACCTGCAATGCCATGTTATTTTTATTTCCTTTAATTCCTAAAGGAACATAAGGCTTTGGCCGCGCGTCTTCATTGCGTCCGGATCTCTGCTTTATTTGTCACGTGGCTCCAATTTCGATCACATTGTTTCATCTCCTCTTCACATCACCTCTTCCAAGTCACCCTTGGACGACCAACTCGCCTCTTATATAAAAAAATTTAGGTATCTTGATGGTTTCCTCAGAGTATGGCCAATCCATCTCCATTTCTTCCTGCCTATATCTTGCACAATCGGTCTCTGCTGTGTCGGTTCACTCCCAGAGATCCCTGTTGCTGATCTTTTCTGACCGGCCATCTGATCTTGAGTATTGAGCAAAGACAACTGTTAATGAAGGTCTGAAGTTTGTTTGAGATGCTCCTTATGACGCGCCAAGTCTCCGATTCGTATAGCGAGTAGCATTGACTTTACATTGGAGTTGAAAATCCGGATCATATTTTTGATGGTGAGTGCTGTTGACTTCCATACAGACTTATGAGTAATGAAAGCTTGTCTTCCCTTTCCGATTCTGGCTTTGATATCCTCGTCAGTTCTGCCTGTAGTTGGAACGATGCTTCCCAGGTAGGTAGGTAAAGGAGGTTGTTACTTTCAGGTTCCTCCCATTTATAATGGCTGATTGTTGTCTGTTGTTGGTGGTGTTGCTGTTGGCCAGGAACCTTCATCACCTCTGTTTTATCTATGTTCACCCGAAGCGCTTCCTATCTTTGATGCTTCTTCTGCCAACTTGTTGCTTTCACTTGCATATCTTCCAGTTTGTGGGAAATCAGACATATATCATCGCGGGCGAAGTCCAGATCCTCCAAGTTTGTTGTTGTGTGAGTCCATTTTATGCCTGTTTCCTCGTTGCCCATTTTCTGTCACATTATCCAGTCTACTGCAATCAAGAAAATCATTGGCGATAGTAGACAGCCTTGCCTCACTCCTGTCCTCACTTCGAAGGCTTCCGTAAGTTTCCCGTTGTGGATTACTTGGCATGCAGCATTGTCGTAAAACCGTTGGATGAGATGTATATTTGTCGATGGCACCCCGTAGTAGCGAAGTAGTTGCCAAATCACCTCTCAATCGATAGCTGTCCACTGAAGGCCTTTTCAAAGTCGATGAAGTTGAGATAGAGAGGTGACTACGATTCCAAGCTTTGTTCAATGATTATCCGGAGTGTGGCGATTTGATCAATACATGACTTGTTTCCCAAGCTTGTGAATCCAGCTTGTTCCGGTCGAAGTTTTCATCCAAGGCTTGTTTGATTCTCTCCAAGATGATGCGGCTTATTATTTTGCTTGGGATGGACAGGAGCATAATTCCGCGCAGTTCTTGCATTGACTTAAGTCACATTTCTTTGGTAGTTTGAATAAGTATCCTTTCTTCCAATCCTCGGGTACTTTGCACTCTTTCCAAGCTTTCTGTAGTAGTGGCGTCATCAAGTCCGCCGTTGTCTCTGGGTCTATTTTCAGAGCTTCTGCTTGGATTCCATCTGGTCCTGCTGCTTTTTCAGCTTTAGGCATCTTGATTGCCTTCAGGATTTCTGTTTTCTTCGGGGGTTGATGTTCACTGGTATTTCTGCTTCCGTTGTTGGTATTGTTGGGCGCGTTGTAGGTGGAGGTTGGTTTAGAAGTCTTTTGAAGTGTTCAGCCCAGTGTTTCCTCTGCTACATTTCTTTGGTGATTGACCTTCCATAATCACCCTTCACTGGCCTTATTTGTGTCAAACTTTTGCCCGATAGGTACCTGGTTGTTTTTGGGTAGAGTGTTGCAAGGCCTCCTTTGCCTGCAGCTTGTTGCGCTTCACTTGCCATGGTTTCATAATATTCTCTTTTGTCTTCCCTGGCACTCTTCCTTACTCTTTTGTCCAGTGTATTGTAGCTTGCATCCAATCCTGTTTTTGTTGCTCGTCAGTGCACTGGATAATCTTTTGTTTCACCATCCTTCTCTCTTCTATTAGTCTCCAAGTGTCCGTAGTGAGCCACTGTTTGTCATGTCTCTTCTTTCTGCCTAGACCTTCCATGAAGGTTTAACTCCACACCGCTTTCAAGTTGTCCTAGTAGTTCTCAACGTTGACCTCTTCGCTAGTGTTGATTTGTGTCTCGGCTTTGTCCTTTATGCTTGCAGTGAAAATGTCCTTTGTATCCTCATCCTTCAGTTTTTGAGTGTTGAACTTGACTTGTGGTCTATCTGCAGCTCCTGTTTCCCTGAAAGCTTTTAATTTGATTTGGATTGTCCCTTGTACGTGGTAGTGGTACAAACCAACGTCTGCTTCTCTTCTTACTTTTGTGTCCAGTTAACTGCGTCTCTACTTCCTTAAGCAGCATTGAGATGAAGGCAATTTGGTTTTTGGTTCGCCCATCTGGTGACACCCATGTAGCCTTTTGGATATCTTTGTGTTTGTATACGCTGCCACCAATCACTAGTTCGTTGAAGGCGCAGAAGTCGGCGAAGAGCTCTCCGTTTTCATTCATTTCTCCAAGAGCTTCTTTGCCCATGATGAGTTCCCTTCCTGTGTTGTCTGGTCCCAGTTTGGCATTCATGTCTCCCATTAGTATTTTAATGTCACCAGCTGGAGTATTGTCCATTGTTGCTTGTAGTTGCCTGTAGAATTGTCCTTTCTTTTCGAGGTCTGCGTTGTTTGTGGGTGCATAGCATTGTATAAGTGACACTTTCCTTCATTTGGAATTGAATCTGGCGGTCATTATCCTGGGCGAGATCGCCTCTCCTCGCATCAGGGCCTTCGTTAGCGTGGATGACATCCTGATAGTCACGCCCTCGGTGTGCGTGTGGTTGTCTTTTGGGTGACCGCGGTAGACCACTGACTCACCCGTAGACAATTTGGTGAGTCCGTCCCTGTTTCATCTGCTTTCACAAATTCCCAGTACTTGAATTCCATATCTTTTCATCTCGTTTGCAAACTGGGAAGCTTTGCCAATTTCGTACATAGTGCGGACTTTCCATGTCCCCTCACTGACTTTTCTTTTGGCGCAAGGAGATTCATTGTGCTGAAGTTTCTGTAGCAACTTTGTCTCCATGGTGTGGTTGCTAGCCTCACGCCCGACAAGGGGGTTGTCAAATTAAAATATAGTTTACAGAGAAGCGACCTTGTGAGTTCCTCCCCTTAGAACCAGGAAAACAAGGAATAAAGCAATCAGAACAACACCAGCAAAAGGAAAAAATTCACAACACGAAGGGCAATGAGCGACAACAACAATAAAAAATCCTTAGCAGTAGTATCACAGTCAGATACAACTAACAAAAATGATACCGAAATCGTAGACCTACTGATTTGAACCAACTTGAACATGTAAATCCATCAATATATACAAATATAGATATTAGTTGGTGTTAGACAGTCGGAAAATTGCAAGCAGATAGTTATAGGTATTATCGGTCAACAAGATTATATTTACAGATTCAGTGTATGAAAGGCAAAAAATCACACTAATTTCCGAAACTTCTTGGCAAGAAATTCCACAGAAACGAGAGTTTTATATAACTACGTAACTGTAACGTAGTGATCAAAGGACCTTTCAATAAAACGTCACAAAATATAATCAGATAGGTCATAAACAGAATGATGAAGTGTCGCGTATGCACACTCCAAAAGTATTTATTACTTCTGAATACTTGGAAGATCCGCATATAATTAACTGCCATATCAAGTAATGACTATTGAAATCCAAATACTCAACATTCCCATACCTTCAAGTAATTGAAATTTTAATGAATTTCAAAGATGCAGAAAAGGGTTCTTTTCATACATTTTTATGTAACAGTCTGGTACTTGATGAAATACAGAAAAAATTGACAGTTATGAAAACTTTTTAGTGTTAAGATATGTGATATGTCTGAATGTGTGATGTGAATATGTGATGTGTCTGAATGTGAAGTTATTATGAACCACTAGAAAGACGAAAAACTTGTATCAACATGTGTTGCCAACCACACAATCACACAGAAAGAGAGAACAAATAACCCATTATTAGAACAGAAAATCCATGAAACACTCAAAAAATGTGCTTCGGAATAGCTGCCATGTCACCTTGTTCGTTTGTGTGTGTATGTGTGTGCGTACGAACGCACTTTGAATAGTCTGTGTGTTCACTCTCCTCTCAAAGATCCAATTCATCATTCCACAGTTAACCAAAAAAATGTCATGCATATTCACAGAGAATACTAATAATGATTTCAGTGATATTATAGTTAATTCATAGCATCTAACTGACGTACTTATAAATTTACGTATTTCAACAATCAAGGATACATGATATGAATTGAAGAGATTAACCATAATCACACGTAATCTCAGAATAAACTGATGACATAAATTCCTCTAAAATTGAAATATCAATAGAGTCATTCAAGAAAAGAAGAGAATAATCAGTTTGAGTAGAAGTATGTAGACAATTGTGTATGCCTGTGTGCATTTCTACTTGACAAGCTGTTACATTTTATTTGTGAGTATGAAATTCGATATAACATACATTACTATTATTATGATTAGTGTTAGTATCGGTAGTATTAGAAAGAATGGTGGCAGTAATATTAGTGGTAGGATAATTAGTATAGAAAGTGACAGTATTATGTTTATGATTATTATTATTATTCGAATTACCGGCGAATGGAGGACAATCTACTCAATGTTTCCGCAGAGAAAGAGCTTCCTTAAGAAGTGAAAATTCTCCTCCTGAAGACATCACTGAGTAGGTCACCTTCCAAGTCGAGTTTCAGAGAAAGTATCTGTCCTAGCACGGATTGCGTCTGTTGTTTTTGGATTTTCCGTTTGATGATTTTGTCTATGAATCTTGATGGATATCCGTTTTGTATGAAGATTTGTTTCAGGAAGTGTAGTTCTTTCACGGAATCAGAGCTGCAGATGCGTTCGATGCAAGTAGCAAGATACCTAATTAGGTTCTTTTTTCGACTGACTGGTATCCAGGTGTAGAAGCTTGTCAGCTGGCCGTTCCATGTATGTTGACTATGGATGAACCTCGTTGAAGTACCGTCAGCTCTTCTTGTATGTTCAATATCATGGAAAAGGAATTTTAGAATCGTTTTCTATTTCAAGAATGAACTTTGTAACTGAATGGCAGTTGTTGAATATTCGAAGCAACAGATTAGGATCATGACCATCATCACAGATAATTAAGATGTCGTCCACATAACTAGCATACAAGTGCAAATTATCAATGGTTGATTTGAGTGCGCCGTTCTCGACGTTCGCTACGAAGCAGTCTGCTGCCAATGGGTCCAGTGACAATCCCATTGTGATCCCATCTTGTTGTCTGTAAATAACATCGTTGAATGTGAGTTGTACATTATGTGTGCATCTCAGTGGTAGTTCTTTTGAACAAGTTATCGGTTATCTGATGTTGAGCTGGTTTTCATATATACATTGACAAATGTGACAGACAGTTTCTGAGAATGGAACGTTGGTAAATAGTGAGTGACTCAGTGTCAAGAGACAGCATATTTTTGTTCGTTACATTGATATCTTGTATATGGTCGACGAATTGAAATGTGTCATGTAACGAATAGTGGCATGCATATCTGTTTTAGTACCGGTTCTAAAATATCAGCCAACCATTTCGCTATTGAATGGTACGGGGAAACTGACATATCTAAAATCGGACGCAGTGATGAACTGGCTTTATGTTTGTTTGGTAAGCCTTGGTTAGTCTTAGTATTATTGATCCTGTCGATCAAATCTGATCAAAACCTTCAGGACCGATTCACTTTTTGGTTTTCATTCTTTTCAGGATATCAGTGAGCTGTTTTCAAATCTCTTCTGTTTTGTTTCTTTCATTGAGTGGTTGAGAGAATTTCGTTTTATCCGGCAATATGTTATTCATGTTCTTTTTGCAGTCTTTTCTGTCCATAAGGACTACGCCTGTTCCTTTATCTGGATGGGTTATTAGAAGATCTTTCTTGTGCATCAGTTCATTTAATTCTTCTCTCCGCTGTTTTGTTAGATCTTTCTAGACCTTTGGTTTTGTATTCAGATATTGATAACAACAATCGATTATTGTTGATTTGAATCGCTGTAGTTCCTATTCATTCAGAGATTGGAGTCAAATCATTTGTTTGAGTGATTAGGTTTTCAGATTGTGCATGAGTATGACGTTTGTTGGCATTCAGGTTAACGCCACAAAATGTTGTACTCATGGAAATAGTTTCTTACTGCAAGTCGGATGAAACGACTGAAGAGTAGTTAAATACGAATTTTGTAGGATCATCAGAAACGTGTGTGTGTGTGCTTTGATAAATTTCAAGCTATTCGTGAGTTGGGATATAGACGACTGTGACCATTTTCCATTATAATTACTGCAACATAGAGAACAATTATGGTACTATATTATTATTCCGAGTGCAACATACGGTTACATTTCATCCCGTTCTGTGCAGTCGTTTTAAGCTGGCTCTACAATTCCCTCCTTACATGTCATCCTTGAATGCTAAATTTCTCCTTTCTCAATCTGTTTTCAATCAAGAGCCTGGAAAGTAGCGCCAGTCACTGGAGTCCCCAGTGTAATATCAAGTCTATCTCCACTCCCTTCATCATATTTGTTCGTCATTTGGTCAATAGTCAGTTTGTTTCCACAGATACTTCTTGTAAATGCTTGCTACCTATGAAGACATCATTACGGAACGGACATTATTATATACAATATCAGTTTTATTATCTCGTGTTCCGACAGGAACAGAGAGCTCCATTAAGACATCTTCACTTTCTCCTACTTTCTGCTGTCCTCTTCAACTGGGCCTATAACTGCACACAATCCCTCATCTTCTTCTCGCCTGATGACTTCAATGTCACCCTAGTGCGAAGAAATGACTTGACATTGGTGCTGAAAACCTCAATCCAATTGCTTATGCTTAGTGCAGAAGGTCTCCAAGGCGATTTCAGATAGTTGAGGGTGTATCCTGTCTTTTCGATTCTGAATTTATTGACATCTTCAGCCGTTCCGCCTGTATTTATTTTGTATTATGCAGGATTACTCACACTACCACAACAAACACTGCATTAGTGCTGACAATAAAAACCCTGAAATGTTTATTTTATGATTGCTTAGTGTAGTTCAATCAAATTAACTGATCATCTTGGCTATAAACATTCTTAAGAACATCTCATAACTTCTTGTATGATTATAGCTGTTACTGTTCACCACGCATACACATATCACAGCTTCCACTACCCAATACTGAAGTATTTTTTTTATTATTAGTGTTTATCTTCGTTTCTACTTGGTATATTTTTATTCATTTTTTTTGTTATTTTTGTGTTTCTTTTTGATTTTTGTTGTTTTTTATATTTATTTTTTGTAATACTCCATTTAAATGTACGATGAAATTAGATGCAATATTGTAGATATTTGCTGAAAATTCCACACTGTACCACAAGTACTGTTTCTGGAGTAAAAGCGAAGCGATTATTATTATCTGAAACGATGCTGGCTTTCTATATAAATGCAGGAATTTACCTGTGTCAAGTCTCTGCCGTTGACAGAGATCGGTGCTGGTTGTTATTTCTGTCGGTTGGTTGGTTGGTTATCTCCACCAACTCCTTCTTCTCTACGTCCACATGGAGTACTGTATTCGCTGCCTCTCAGCCAGCCGCTTTCACCAGTTTCGTAGATTTCTCCTTTAAGTCTTCGAGTTTGTGTAGCATTAAATGTAAATCAACCGCGCACGAAATCCATAACTTATAGAGTCTTCTTATCAGTTCGACGTCTTCGTGTCTTCCCACTCCCAACGCACAGTCTGACGCATAATCCAGTCAGCCACAATCGGGAATATCGTCGGTGATAATAGAAAGCCAGCCTTGTCTTACTCCTGTATTCATTCCGAACTCGCTCGCTGAGATTTACATTGTGGATCACCTGACACGTGGCATTGTCATATAACCAGTCGTTGAATGAGGTTGATTAAGACTTCGGGCTCTGCACGCCACAGTGTTGACTCACTTTCCAAATTACTTCTCGGTCAACGCTGTTGAAGGCTTTCTTGAAGTCGATGAAGTCAAGGTGAAGAGAGACGTTTGACTGCCATTCTATCCATTGTACGATGACGATGTGTAGAGTTTCAACTTGATCAGCACATGATTTGCCTTTCCTAAATCCAACTTGTTCCGGCTGGCGGAGTGCTGCATCCAGTGCATGCATCTCTCATTCTTTCCAGGATGATGCGATTCAGTATTTTACTTGGCGTGGACAACAGCATTATTCCAAGCCAGCCATTTCTTGCAGAGTGAGGTGTAATTCGCCCTTCTTTGGTAGCTTGACAAGGTAGCTGGCATTTATACCCATCGGTGTGCACCCTTCCTTCTTCCCTTCGAAACCTTTAGGAATATTGGCGTAAGAACATCTGCTACAGTCTCTGATTCCGTTTGCAGTGCTTCGGCGGAGCTCCATCTCGCCCTGCTGCCTTCCCAACTAGACTTCAGTAACTTGGTCGCCCTCAGGATTTCTGCTTTCGTTGATGGATTGGTGTCCACTGGTAGACATTTCTGAGTGTGTTGTTGGTTGTATTTCCGGGCGAGTTGCAGATGATGGTTAATTCACGAGGCCTTTAATGCGATCAGCCTATTCTTTTGATTTGTTTCTCCTCCTTGACAATTAGGTTCTCTTTGGCATCTTTTAATAGTTTTATCATCTGGGTTGATCTATTCCAGCATGGAGACCTGGTTATCTGATGTGATGTTGCCGGGTCTGTTTCGCCTGCGACATGTCTGTTCTGCCTCACCTGACGGCCAGTGTGTCGTAGAATTGTCTTTTGTCTCTCCTTGCTCCCATCTTAACATCTTTCTTTATTCAGTGTAGCTTACGTTTAACTCAGCTTCTCCTTCTGTTCTCCATCTCCGCATTCTACTTTACCGTCCTCCTCTCCTCTCCTCGATTAGCTTCTGGGTGTCATTTAAGAGCCATCCCTGCCTTGTCTCTGCTTTCTTCCTAGGACAATTGTGCACGTTTCCTTGAACATCACTATCAGAGAGTTAGTTCCAATGATCTCCCACGCAGATTTCCTCAGTGATGCCACGTAGTGTCTCCGAATTTACTATGAGCTGATCTGTGGTGAATGCATTCCTTGTAGTTTTTCCTTCAGTTTCTGAATGTTGAACCTGTTGTGTTGTGACCTGTCTCAAGTTGTTTAGAGGGGTTTTAGCTTCACCTTGAAGGTTCCTTGAACTACATGATGGTCTGGGCCCACACCTGCTCTCCTTCTCAAATTTGCGTTCTCCAGGCTGCGTCTAAACTTCCTTGAGCAGCATTGAGATGAAGTCTATCTGGTTTGTGATGTGCCCCTCAGTCGAAATCTACATGATTTTGTGTATATCTTTGTGCTTGTGAACGCTACCTCCAATCGCCGAATCACTGAAAGCACAATTAGGTTCTCTTGGACATCTTTTATTGGTTTTATCATCTGGGTTGACATATTCCCGCATAGATGCCTGGTTGTCTGATATACTGTCCATAGGTCTCTGTGACCTGCGACCTTTCTGTTCTGCTTCACTTGACGGCTATTGTGTCGTAGAATTGTCTTTTATCTCTCCTAGCACTCTTCCTCACTTCTTTCTTTATTCACTGCAGAAGTCTCCGAAAGATTATTCGTAGTCATTCATTTAGCCTAGAGAGAGAGATCCTAGATCAACCGTCTGCTCTCTTCAAAAGTTTAAAGCGATCGGTTCCCTTTATGAATTTCGACAAAAGAATAAGAAGACGTAGTTTATCTGAAACGTGTAATGTATTGGCGCAACACATTTCGGACATTCTGATCACACACGTACTTGTCATACACAGTTTTTATATAAGGCAAGAAAGCATGAATAATTACAATACAGGTCAGATTGTGTACAGGTCAAGGTCACAAATAACGGGCAGGGGGACGCAATAGATAAAGATAGGATAAAAATAGGCAAAGAAAGGGTTTGAAAATATTATGAAGTAAATTGGTCCTTGGTTCTAAGTTGGATTACCAAGGCAGGTTTAAGGTGATAACAAATAACTTTTGGACGCATAAGACAGGTTTAAGTGTTTTAATGGCTAAGGCTTCAATGAACTTAAGTATGTGACCCAACCTTGTCTTACATATAGGCTTAAAGGCATTGTTAAAATCAACCTTATGACCCGTCTCTATAATATGCTTCGCTACCTTCGATGTAAGGACGAGAGTGAGACAAGGCTGTCTACTATCACCAATGATTTTCCTGATTGCAGTAGATTGGATAATGCGACAGACAGTGAGGAAACAGGCATAAAATGGACTCACACAAAAAACTTGGAGGATCTGGACTTCGCCCGCGATGATATATGTCTGATTTCCCACAAACAGGAGGATATGCAAGTGAGAAGCAACAAGCTGGCAGAAGAAGCATCAAAGATAGGACTTCAGGTGAACATGGAGAAAAAAGAGGTGATGAAGATTCCTGGCCACCACCAACAGCAACAACAACAGACAACAATCAGCATAAATGGGAGGAACCTGAAAGAAACAATCTCCTTTACCTACCTACCTTGGAAGCATCGTTTCAACTATAGGCAGGCGGAACTGATGAGGATGTCAAAGCCAGAATCAGAAAAGCGTGAGTCCATTTTATGCCAATTTCCTCATTGGCCATTGTCTGTCGCATTATCCAATCTACTGCAATCAGGAAAATCATTGGTGATAGTAGACAGCCTTGTCTCACTCTCGTCCTTACATCGAAGGTAGCGAAGCATATTATAGAGACGGGTCATAAGGTTGATTTTAACAATGCCTTTAAGCCTATATGTAAGACAAGGTTGGGTCACATACTTAAGTTCATTGAAGCCTTAGCCATTAAAACACTTAAACCTGTCTTATGCGTCCAAAAGTTATTTGTTATCACCTTAAACCTGCCTTGGTAATCCAACTTAGAACCAAGGACCAATTTACTTCATAATATTTTCAAACCCTTTCTTTGCCTATTTTTATCCTATCTTTATCTATTGCGTCCCCCTGCCCGTTATTTGTGACCTTGACCTGTACACAATCTGACCTGTATTGTAATTATTCATGCTTTCTTGCCTTATATAAAAACTGTGTATGACAAGTACGTGTGTGATCAGAATGTCCGAAATGTGTTGCGCCAATACATTACACGTTTCAGATAAACTACGTCTTCTCATTCTTTTGTCGAAATCTGATCTCTTCCTGTAATATCTGCTCTCAGTTTTCACTGCACTCATTTGTCCCATAAGGATTTTGATGTCTCTATTTTGCGACCGAGTCCATCTTTGTTTGCAATCCTCCATAAATTTCTTCTTTCTTCTCTTCTTCTGCGATGTTTGTAGTACTGCGCGTAGCATTGGTTAATTGTGAACTTCCTCCCTTTGAGTTGAATCATGTTGTCATTCTCCTGCAGGAGAAAACTGGTCCCCACTGTATTAGGGCTTTGGCTGACACTAGTGACATCATTGCCGCCACTCACTCACTGTCTCACTGTGTTAGTAGTTGTCACTGGGTGACTCGAGCAGATTAGATTGCTGACTCGACAGTTGACAATTTTGACAGTCTACATCCATTCCATCTGCTCTCGCAGATACACACCACTTCTATGCTGTATCTTCTCATATCTTTGGCTATCTGAGTAGCCATCCTAGTCTCGTACATTGTACGAGCATTCCACGTCCCCATTCTTATTCCCCATTGTTTTCATTGAGAGAAGACAGATCATCTAGTTGACTGACTTTCCAAAGTCTTTCACCAGCCCTCTATGGCATTTCAGCTCTCACCGATTCCAGCGAGGAGTAAGTTTGTTTATCATAGTTATTCTGTATTTTTATTACTTTTCTTCCACCATGAAGTTTTCGTTGCAGTTTGATTGGCTTTTTGGATTAGGCTCTCTGGCCCCACGCACAACCCTCCATCTTTACTCGAGATTGGGACAGGATAGTCAAATGTCGAGCTGAAAAACTAAGCGAAGTTGGAACAGACATTATTTGGAATATATTCGAGGAAATTATGAGGAGTATATAATTGCTTTCTTTGGTAAAATACATATATATATATATATATATATATATATATATATAATAACTTATCATCAAATAATAGGGACGAGATCACTAATTCTTGTTCCCATGTAGTAATATATTCGTCAGAAGGTATTAGTTCAGTAAGATATAGTCAATTTTTGAGTAGAACTAAATTAAATGCGACACTGTCTACATATCTCTTCAGCCAGTGGAATCGTCCCTCTGACACGAGTGGGACTTCATTTAGTTCCATTTCTACATAAATCTTTCTGCGGACTGCTTCAAGGTGGCTGAGTGGGTTTTAAACTCCATCTTGTCTCACAAACACGTAAGCGTAATGCACCAATTTTCAGGCGCCTTATACCTGTTTGACTTGATATCACGAACACAGATATGCCAAAGTGCTCATATTCACTCTCAACTGTTGTGCAAAGGTATTCACATTAGCTGGAACTTCACTTGATGGACTGAACACTCTCCAGGCAGTTGCAAAGTAGTTCTGTAAACTGACTTCATTAGGTATTACTCGATTTCGTATCCAATTGTTGAACGTTTCCCATAGAATCCAGGTGGTTCTGTTAGCTGTTGATATGAATAAATTTCGATTGGATTCATTCTTCCATGGTGATCATTCTAGGCATGCTGTAATCGGAGATCGAATTGTAGATAGTTCAACAGTTTCAGCTGCTGCATCAGTTGCTGGAATGACCACTGGTCATCATTTTACAGCGATCAGAACATCCTGAGAGATATGTGAAATCATTAAATGGTGTTTGTAGTAACACTGTGACAACTTGAATGTAATATCTAATATAAGGATCTGGATACTTCATCTCTGATATTCTAAACAAGCTCAGATACACAATCTAAGCTTTCAATTTATATGCGGTCAGATAAACCAGTCACTTAACGGTTTTACTGTCACTAGAAATTCAGGTCGAGATATGACAAGTATTTCCGAAGAGACTTCTCGCTTAATCTGTGATGGCATGAAGTGGTACATACTTTCATACATATATATGGCATGTGACAGATACACAGTCATCTGATTCAGCCTCTTGAAAACGACTGGAAACGTTTGGCTTATTTGAGACTTTTGGTTCTTCGTTTGTCGCCTGTGAATGGCCGAACTTGAGAAAGTCAATCTAATCTCTATTTAAGGAAATTCCTATAGCGAAACTTCATGCTTAAAGGTGATGTCTAGATTACTTACAACCAGGCTGAAATATCTGAGATGGTGTCTCCGTGTCACTACAGGAAGCAAATGTTATATGGAGGCATCAACCTCTTGTCTTACAACTGTTAACCGATCAGTTTCTGTTTTCTTTGCGACCTTCTGCACTTGTGTTAGCATTCTTTCGTGAATTGAACCGGTGATGTCAGCTAATCCATCTATGCCCACATCAACATCACCCAAAGTCGGTGTGTATTCTTAGGCCTTTACTCTCAGCCACAGTTAACAGAATCCTCTCACTCTCCCAGTAGGTTCTTCTTGTTTACGTTTGGTTGAGACGAAGTGCTATCATCCAAGTGTACGTCAGTAAGGAGTTAGTCGATAGAGGGTTGGTCCAACAAGAATATTAGTTGTATTGCTTCTTGCTTCAGCAAATTCTACGAGAAGTCAGGACGAGGTTTCATAAGAAGGTTATCCACAAGAAGGTTCCGTGACCATACTACTGTGGTGTAGTAAATAGCTGGCATATCTGAACTTAACATTTGTAGAACTAGTGTCATTAGCAAGCCAATCATTTCCCAGTCGACTGAACCACAGGTGAGGGTGGGTTGATTTGAAAGACGGAACAAACAGATTAATGGCACTCACAAACACAGAATTATAACGATGTCTGATTTGGATCACTTACAAAGGCTCAAGTGAAAACTGTCTAGGATAGAATGATAAAATCGAAATACCAGAACACATTTGCACGGAACTGTAGAAGGGTTAGACACCTATCGAATGACAAACATCGGAATAGCTCAGTAAATGAATATCCAACTGGCAGTAAATCAATTTCAGTAATAATATAATCCACAAGATATATACGGTCGCTTAATCTAGAGGAAGAAACTTCCACACGAACTCACATATTTGGGGGGATTTCCTATCGGGTCACAATGTGAGTATTACATGCTGAGAAGAATTTTACAGTCTTTAGCACACCACGTTAAGTCAGACAGTGTAAAATCAGCATGCAATCACAAGTTTCGACAGGGCTTTGGTAATGATGACACAAGAAGTCGAAAGCGGCTGGTGAAGCGATTCAATTGTATTTGGTTAAATTATCTGGCACACATAGAATATGGTGGCAACCAAAGTGCTTCTATAAAGCTTTACTGAATTAACCAATGTAACTGGCATAAACTACTAGTGATCGCCCTTATTGTTAGAAGACGATATGACCAACAGTTTACTGAGAAAACTTCAGAAGTCCTACCGAGATTCCTCTGTTTCACCACCCTATGACAAAGAAACAACTTCGTGTAATTTAAAATAAATATGTCTACTTGTAATGCTGACAGGATACTGTTAGCCAATTTGACCGTCAAACATAAACGTCATCATAAAATCGGCACTTCATACTCCCATCATAGAACACTTATTCACGATGAGTAAAACATTCAACTGATCAGTACTCCCACAGTCTGTATTTGGGATTTACCACACTTAAATTTCTCAATATTAAATATTTGGATAGTGTCATTGGAAGGCGGAGATTATCTGAAAAATGTGATATACTTCAGCAATACTTTTCGAACAACACATTTATTTGTCCATTCAATTTATATTATAAAAATAAAGGACAACACAAAGTGACACAAAAGAAGCTGAGAATAATAACATAATGATCGGTTATCGAATCAGATGAGGATTACCAAGGTAGCTTAAGAGTAATAATAAAGTGTTTCTGAACACACAGGGTGAGGGTTAGGCGATTAAGTTTATGTATAGCTATAACCTTAGCGTATTTCAATAAACGACCTCGACCATTTCATAGATGACCCTAGAAGGTGTGTTAACATCAAGCTTATGTTTCATATCGATTAGTTGTTTGGCTAAAAACGAAGTTGGCAGTCTTCCACCTGTGTCTATTGTTTTCCGAAGTTCACCTGTCTTTCTAACCATTTCGGAATATGTTTTCCCACCCTCACATGTCAAGGGTGATTACTCATCCCTATTTATGTGCGTCCACACACACACGCACGTAAATTGGAAAATAGTCTGGCATGTGACAGAATCACTCGTGCAATTTTGAGGTTTGTAGTGAAGCATATTTTTAACCTTTTTTCATAATGACAACTCGGACTGCATGATAGATCCTACGGATGACCGGAATTATTCTCTGCCTCAAAATTCAAATGTTTCTTTCCAAGTTGTATGGTAATTTGATGAATGCATCATTATTAAGGGCTGGTTGTCTTCTATACCTGTTAAAAATGTGAAAGAATATTCGTCTCCAAAAAGAGTATCCATCAATATTTCAGTTTCTCCCTCTATAATACCAGCCGTGAGAATACACTGTATCCTCTCAAGTAAGCATTTCACCAAGCCTTTCTTATACTTCAGTGGACAGAAGCTGTGATAAATTGCACTAGAATATAAAGGAGGCTAGGCGAAATGCTTACTTGAAAGGATTCAGTGTATTTGTATGGCTGATGTTACAGAGAAGGAAAATGAAATACTGATGTATACTCGTCTTGAAAACGGATTTGCTTAAACATTGCTAAAGGGGTGTGTGACATATTTACATAGGATGAACAACACACACCATTCACATTTAGAGTTGTTCAGTACAGCTGAAGAGTATCATTCGAAACATTCATATATACACTGTGAAGCTTGTTTTAAAGATTAGTAAGTAACGATAGCATATAATACGAAGCAGTTACATCGGCACGTTTCATCGCCAAAAGTCAACAATTCACTACAGATTTCCGAGTCAGTCACAGGAAACGCTGACCTTCAAATATCACAATCCAGTCACGTCGCCTTCTTCATACACCGATTCCTATTTATCATCCAACTATTCGTAGTTCACCTAATTAGAATATAATCCATCTTTTATATAGAATGTTTGTTGCATATATGGATAGTGTGTGTAGTAATCGTTAAATTTAATCAGCTCATTTTCTTCAATGAATTTACCCTTGTCTATGCATGTAATCATTACATTCTGAATATTTCAACAGGTGATTTCACGCATCACATTTGAGTTTGACAAGCTGGATCATTTTTCGAATCAACATTTCTGCGTAGGCATGATGGATATATCTTAAATTAGTTTCAGTATTCAAATCGGGGGAAGGTGGAGAGAAGAGAACTAATGATCAGTAATTCATCTGACAACTGTATCAAGCAGATTGTTGATTCTAATGTGAGTCAATTTGTGAAAAGGCGTATAGAAAATGATTGTGTTAACAACATTCTACAAATCTGGTGACAGGATTAGTTTGCAAACCACGAGATATTACATAACCAAGTGCATATACTTGATGAATGCGCTCTAAATACTTTCCATTCACTCTATAAATGAGAAACTCTGAGTATTTGGTTGTGCGAATCAAGAGTATTTAATTGAAAGCTCATACACATCATCGAAGAAGCATTGGATCGACTGATTTCGTGTTTTGCATATTGACGATATGAGGGTAAGTGATATGAATAAATTGTGTAAACTGCAAAACATGAAGAAATGAATGTCAAACTCAACTGAAACGATCAAACTTCTAGTGAAGGAAATAGTAGAGATAGACTAAAATTAAACAATTGCTTCTATGTCACAATAACTTTAATCAACTCGGAGAAGAACGAATAGCCATGGGTTATGCCAACTTCATGTCTGCCTACATGTGTATTCTGATTAATTACTCGTGTACTGTTAGCGAAGTACACACCCACCTCCTCTATTAAAATCAGTAAACACAATCCCGACGTTAAACAACAATCTCCGTAACAGATAGAGAAATATTTATTGCCTGCATCACCATACAGAGAGTAGAATAGTGAATTTCAAATATCACACAGTCAACATCCGAGCAGTGAAGACACCGACAGTGTGAACATGACCACATTACATAGGGGAGTTAATGAATGAATGAATGCATGAAATACTAAGCAAGTCAATACAGAGTGATACATTAGACTGTGAAACATGAATGTGGTGTGTCCAACATGGCAGACAGTTTCATCTTAGTCTTACATTTGTAAATAATGATAAATTCGGCAGAAATACACAACAGATAAAATCGCTGTTTATACACAACAAAACAATTTCCAATATACACTGAAGTGTAGAGTGATGTACAAAAGATGTCGTGTATTAATGAAATCAGTGTAGCCTTCAAAAACGTGTTGAAAATAAGTTGATGTTGTGTAGTTCACTGAGTAGAGCGGGGTGACACATAGTACATATGGAAACTTGGATGATATGTGAAGTAACAATACCATTCAATGAATACATGTGATGGTCAAAATAATGAGATGAATAAGATGATGGAAATACAAAGTGATACGAGAACTTTACTGTTTGGGACATATTTAACTTCTGTTGATGTGTACTCCATGTATTCGAAATAAAAGTCGCTGTAAACGAATAACAGTGGTGAAACTGATAGGTGAGATTCATGCCATACTCCTGATTTAACACCAATTCCATTGTCAAAATAAAAGACAAACTAGTGTAAAATGATAATACACACCTGATATAGCTGATACAGTGATGAATATTGGCGAAAGAACACCTGCCTTGTACTTTCTGCGTTCAACCGACATTGATAATCCTTTCATGAATCTATTACTCTTCGAAGAGACGTACATTTTTACCCTCCTTACTCTTAATTTCCTCTGTGATGTTGTCAGTTTTATTTGATTCATCATATAAACTGAATTGACAAGCGAATGTCTGTAATCAGACTGTTCAAAATAAGTGGCTTGCCCGAATGTATTACAATTATCAGCGATCATCATCCCAATATAGTGAAGAAAGTATTTCTTCACAATTCCTGAATACATTGGTTGGATCTCTTCTCATATCTCCGTTATATTACAGTAGAAATTCGCCTTATCTTACACATATTCAACAAATACTTCATTTTGTACAAACAATGACATATCCTACATGTCAATTTATCATGAATACATGCATCAGTCATGATATGATGTTCAGTCCTTGTTTAATGAGTGAAATTATATTTAAATTAAAGGTTTATAACTCTTAACTAAAAATATAGCACGAAACCGCTTAGAGGTGATTAAAAATACATACGACTGAACACGAAGAATAGTCTTACCTCGGTTCGCTATAAAATAGTAACAGTAACAACAATAAAAATGATAAGTGAGACCGGTGTCGTGAAATGAATAACACTGGAGAAATCAAAGACAAGCAAGTACAAAAACTTAAAAGTAATCTTCATTTGTTTGAATAAGGTGACATATTTCCTCATACTAAGCAAGCTAACTCCTGCAGACTTTGAAGATCAGAAATCTGTCCACTCTCGAAACCAATCCTAATCCACCTAACATTTCTCATCTGGTGCTTGCTTAATACTTGGTGTGCCTGATGATTAGGTGTAAGTATGAATGAGTAGTCACATTATGCGGATCAATTTCATGAAGACAAAACAATTCAGGTGATGCGAGCAAATTCATGAGATATTTCAGAGTATTTTGGTGATTGAGATTTTCCACCAAAATTCAGATACTCTGCTGCCTTGAAGTGAATACAAAAGTATGCTACTGAATATAAAGAAAAATCTTACCTGATTATGCTGTAGACAAGTAAACAGTAAGAACAGCGATAAGTGAGACTGACGTTTTATACTCAATTCAGAATGAATTTCATTACCATATCGAAGTGAAGGCGGTGTAGAAGATGCTGCTCACTTTTTCGTTTATTTTATTAGGAAGACGGATTCTTTTTCGAATCATACAAGACAAATGTTTAGTTGTTCGCAGTAACGTAAAGTTGGTCAAAGTAACGTAACTGGTTGTGTGAGCCCGTTCCGAATATTTTTGTGTGGCCATCATTAATAGTGAATCTCAACAGCTTTTGCTGTAGGTGAAATACCTTCTATTTACTTTCCCTTTACGTATAAATGGAAATTACCAAATAGATGTGTGTAGTCAAATTTTTTGAAAAATTGGTTTTCCACATTCATCACTATTTTTACAGAAATAATCCGTACTTTACTTAACGCAATCAAAATGGAACAAAGGCAGTAAGTGGTTCTACCTTTTCAGGAAATGTGGAATTTGTGAATTCGTGTGTCATACTGCACTGTTTATCTGTCTATCTTACGCATATTCGACAAAAAGGTGCTTCTTACAGAGCGTGATATATTTTACGTTTAAATTTTATTTCATGGATAATCCCCATTCTGACATTAATGAAATCAAAACGCATAGTTCAGTGAAGAGTCTCTTTTCACCGAATTCATTTTCTTAGCTGTAAAATTGCAAATATGTACGTGTTATTTTGACAATTTACGACTGTACAAAAGATACGTAGACGACATATTCATTATTTGTGACATTAACAATGACCCCAGTCTACTTCTGCAGACATTTAAATGTTGCCATCCAGCAATAAAATTCACTCTTGAAATGGAAAACGGGTCAAAAATTCCATCTCTTGATGTGGAACTAACAAGAAGAACTGACGGGAGCCTAAGAAGATCGATCCGTAGAAAACCTACGTGAAATAGTCAACTAACAAGCTTCTATAGTTGGGTACCCATGTAAAAAAAGCGGAATTAAATTAAATCACTTTCCACCCTCATCCAACGCATCTGTAGTCCCGACGTTCTGGAAACAGAATTAGATATTCTGAGGGAAATCTTTATCCAAAATGGATACCCAATAAGATTCATCGACAGAAATATCAAACCAATAACTCGGAGAATCAAAACTTTAATTGCGTTTGAACTTGGATTTCAAGGGAGATTTAGGAAGTGATATTCTCAAAAGAAGGATCACATCACCTCTGAGAAGGACATTCTTTGCAGCAACGCTGAGAATAGTGTTCTCCAGTCGCCCAATGATCTGCAGAAGCCTTAAGGACAAGATATTGCATCTGACTACTTTTAGGTACATATATCAGTTCACCTGCTGCTGTTGAGCCAGGTACATCGGTCGCTCGACGCGCACCCTGTCCAAGAGGATTACAGAACACTAGCCAGCATGGCTGCGAAAAGGCAATAGTGATGCAATAAGGAGTGCGATAATTGAACACCTGGTTAACACTGACCATTCCATTTCAACAAACTCCTCCTTCAACGTAATCTACAGAGTCAAGAATAACCTACCAAAGGCAACACAGTTTCGTCTCCCTGTATCACTAAAGCTGTGGCCTTTCACATAGAAAAACCGGAGCCGTGCATACAAAAGGGAACTACTCAACCAATTCTACTATCATGTACACAACTATATATGATTATGAGCAGTAGTTTGTGCTCGAAACTTCATTAGTTTATATTACTGTACAACACTGTGTGATTTATCAAAATAAAATCTTATTCATAATGGAGTTATGCTCTGCCACAGTGCCCAAGTTTTATACTTATATCAATAACACATATACATTTGCGGTTGTACAGCTAAGAAAATGAATTCGCCGAAAAGAGACTCTTCGTTGAACTACGTGTTTTGTTTTCATTAAACTTTATTTCGTTAGTAGATGCATAGATCATGATGCTCAATCCTTTTCTTATTGAATTAGAATTCAAATAACCTAACAGTTTAACAGGTAATTAAATACTATACTGCTTCAACTTGCATGAAAAAGCACACTATTGCACAAGGAGAAGTATCTTACCTGGCTTCGCTGTAAACAAATAACAGTAACAGTAACAATAACAATAAAAAAGATGAGTGAGAATGATGTTGTATTCCCGGTCTGAAATGAATAACACTGCAGAAATCAAAGACAACACAAGTATAAAATCATAACAGTTCTTTGTTTAATTCAACGTGAAACCAAATGTGTGTGAATACAATTAAAGCATCCAAAGGAGACGATGAGGATCAGGGATCTACCTACAGGCAAACTAATCCTATTCCACTAAACCATTTTCATGTAGCAGTTATAAACCTCGTCATGTTTATTTCAAGTTGAATAAGGCAGAATCAATGATAAATTATCAACATTGATCGCGCGAAAATTAAGGAATCTCAAAGTAATGAGATGTTTAAGACATTTGTGATGATTAACGCTTTCTATCACCGTAGTGTGTATATATTTGTTCACTGTTGTTTGTTTCTATTTAATGTAAACGCACAATAAAATTAATTCTGCAGAATGCGAAATTTCGACTTCTGCCAACTCGTTTTTGTGATACTCGATCAGTAGAGGTTGAGATTACAAAGAAAATATTTTAGAATAAAATAAGAAATACTGGACAGTTGTTTTGTCCTAGTTTGGGACTCTTCAGCAGTATGCACCCCTCGGGGTTGATGAAATGATGATGATGAAAACCTGTAACCAATCAACCAAATCGCTACAAACCAATACTTGAAAATAAGAAATGCTTTGCCATTTTCAGCAACATAAAAATAGTTTGAGATAACTACAGTGAGTGTATGGCCTACTCCTGAACAGCCTGTTTGCCTATCATAAGTAAATCTCAATAACTTTTATTTTTACGCAAAATACGAATTAATCGATTGAAATTATGATCAGATATATTGAGATAAAAGCCTTTGTAAATGTCATTATTGTGTTAATTAACCACATGATCTGCTCTCATATAGTTATTCTCATGATTTCAGTGAAACTACTACTTCATTATTATTATTTTTAAACCACCTTTCTTGATCAGTAAATATGCTGTCTGACCTGTTGATACAGGTGAATGATTGTCAATACATTCATTAGAATGAGATTTCTAAATCAAGTATTGCCACAAAAGGCTACATATTTTGGTATGCCGTTACTGACGAGAATCCAAATGACAGACAAGCACGTCTTTGCTTAATTTATCTTCTTTTTGAAACGAAGCAGCATGCGTCGGTGGCATAACGCTTAGGACTCTCGCCGACCATGCACATGGTCCGGGGTTCAATCCCCGGCCACCGATGCACTCCTTTACCCCGCTAAGCCAGAAATAATGCTGGTAAAGAGGAAAGGTTGGGCATGAGGCTAGCAACCCCATCCTGTAAAATAAACACTGCTATAGAAACTTCAAGCCAGTAGCTTGAAACCTTATGTTCCACTGGGGAAAGTGAAGGAAAAAAAAGAAACGAAGCAGCTTAATAAACAGAGGTAATATACCATACCGTAAATCAATGTACATGTATACGCGAATATATATATATATATATATATACATGATAAGGCGTGTTCATTTCGTATAAAATAACATGATCAAATGGATATGTCTAGTCAGATTCGTCCAACAACAAAAAAGAATCCCTAAAATGCCTCATATTTTTCACATATAATCCATTCTTCATTAACGCCATACTGATGTATTCCAAAAAGACCAACTGTTCACAATTTTCGAAGGCATGGTGTGCATTGTTTTGTGATGTCTTCAATTTAATGAATCAAAATACAATTAACTTAATAGTTTTATAACTCTTAAGTAGGAATTCAGTACTAATAATGATTTGAAATAAGCCTAAAATTTCATATAGACAAAACATCTTACCCAGATTCTACTATACTTTCTTCTGTAGTCTGAATACTAGGTGGCACAACAATTTGGAAACTCATAAGATTTTTCAAAAGAAAGGTAACCTCAGATATGCGATTCATCACATTCAACCTCCGTCTTCCATCATCAGATCCTTCCAAATAAACTAGGCGACCTCCTACTTTTAGTTGTTCTTTCAACTAAGTTATCCAGAGCAAATGAAGCACACAATAAAATGTGATTATTATTATTATGGTTTTATTATATGGGAATCTTGAATGAATGATGCAAAATAAATAATGTCACGGACAGATAGAGTGATATGGGATTTCCACCAAATCTATCTCATGAAACAGATAAAAGACTATTCAGTGAATAAGGTATCGTCTACTGATGAAGTTATACTTATATTCAATAAAAGATGCTTATTCATTTCTCGAATATTTCGGGAATCCAGGCCAAGCAAATTGAATATGGTTCTCTCTTGAATTCGTCTACACTGCACATCCAAACTATGAAAAGGATGTTAACTTTCAAGACTTGTGGATGATGTGGGCTCTAGCGATTCGTCAGTTCATCTACAAACCCTGTTAACAAAGGTCTCTTCAACTTCCTCATCGTACCATAGTTTCAATTTCCTTTATACTTGTTTGCCTATAATTTCACTTTGCATTTCACAGCTATTACTCCCAAGTACTTCTTTTACCAACTTTACTATTCAGTTGATTGTATTCTCACCTTTATCACACTCGTTAAGTGGACATTTAACCTAATATTTCTGATTTCTGATCATAACTTGACTCCACACTGTATTTTTTGATACAAGTATGGAATTTTCAGCATATGATATTGGTAGCCCAAATTTTGCGGGCTACCATTTGATATCAGCTGTGCGTTGGTTGGAGACCGAACCCGGACCATGTGCATGGTCAGCCAGAGTCTTAACCGCTGTGCCACCGACGCATATATCCAATAATTTTCATCTGAATTAATTTCAAGCCATCACTTCCACTATTTCGTTGGTAATTACCTAAGATTTCTGAATATTTGGAAGTGTTTGTCGATTATATCACAACCCTTATACAAAATACCGAATATCATCATGAAATACAACATGAGAGAATATATATATATATTAATTAGTGGATGTTACGAGAACTAGCTGCATTAGAGTTACTCTTGTGTCTAATCAAAACCATTCAAGGATAACTGAACACATCACAGTAAAATCATTTATGGAGAGCACTAAGGTGAGATAAACACCGCAGACTAATGGACATCATTATTCAGTAAACCGAACAAGTGGTTCCTTCTCATTTACAATATCTTCATTCTACTGTATTAGTTTCTCACATAAATAAAAATGGCATTACCTGAATAATGACAGTTTATATTTACAAATTGTAAGTGTGATGAGTGACTGACTGTTTGCATAACTGTACTGTGCAAATATTCACTGTCATTTGTTCTTACTTCATGTAAATATACAATACAAATATTCACGAGCAATATGAACTCCTGATTCTTGTCGTCTCCGTCCTCCGTCTAGCTGACTTACTATTATTCTGCGATTACTCGTTAAACTCGCAAACAAAATATGACATTTGACTAAGTAGACTTACTTCCTTCATGATACTTTCATCCAGCATATGCAAATAAATAGCATCATACTGTGCATTTGATGACCAAGATTTGTGATCACTAACTGATCTGAATATAATTTGTGTCCCCAATGTAAAGGCATATTTAGTATATTGTAGCCACTTTGCAAAATTCCCCAAAGCCGCTTCCATTAACTTATTATCAGGCAGAGTGGATTCTGTCCTACCACCAATCCCAGACTTTGAGAGGTGGGAGAACAAAAGAAGAGACATAAGTGTGTAGATCACTTTGATATATAGTAAGCGAATCAGTATCAACCTAATGGTCGATTGTATGGAAAGTAAAATAACTAGTTAACTATCTGGAAAGAGATTAATACAGGTGATGAATGGAACCTAATGACCAAACAGGAGAAAACAAAACTCTAGGCTGAAGTCTTCAAAACGCTTGAATCAAGCACTACTTAAAACTTACCCAAAAATACCACCAACAGATACAGAACTCCCAGTGAACACCGGTCCTCCGAAGTAAGCAGAAGTCGCGAGCGCCAGCGATGAGAATCACTGAGAACGCACCCAAAGACCTAGTGTTTATGCTCACACCATATTCGCAAAGCGTTTGAAGGGAAGAATGAGTGCCTACTGGTTGAACGAAGGAGGAACACCCTTTAAAACTACCACGGAGTGGTGAATTTCTACAACTTCAGAAGAATCATACTCCTGGTTGCTTGTAGATAACTTCCTACCTCAATATCTCAATGAGGAGCATACAAGCACTCATGAAAGTTCTACTGAGCTATTCAAATCTCTAATTCTCAGAACGCATCTGACGTTCACGACTTCTGATGTACATTATTATAGAGGAAATGACTATAAACCTTCTGTTGGAATCATACTACAAAAAATGGAAGTCAAATGGTGAAGATATTGGACATCGAAGATCATTCGGTTCACAGCAAACACCTGAATCAAGTGAAAATAAATGAAATAAGTCATTTCGATTACAATTTTAATGATTACGCTACTAATTCTGATTTTGTAGATAGTTCAGAAATAAGTCTAGATGACACCGGTGAAAACAATATCACAGAATCAATTAGAAGAACGCGGATACTTGCAGGCAAACCGAGACATCATTTTAAATACACAAGGGGAGATTTGACATGTTGTGGGTGTGGTGATTGACAATTTCTATCTCTGTATTGTGTAAATACTTACTATTGTTTGTTAATATATTATTACATGAATTACAAATAATCCCGCCAAATATAAATTGCTAAATTTATCCCTCTCTGCGTTACTGGTTGATTTCCTGTAATTCGGCCATTGTAAAATACTACTAGTACAAATAATTATAACACTGCCTCAAACAAAACATTAAGCCGAATCATCCTGTAGAGACTAAGGATGCTCCGGACATAAAACTCCACCTGAATTGAGCTAGATTAAGGAAAACTGAATCACATGTAAACCAAATGAATCTTTTCCATAAAACAGTCTCATAAATTGAGAATATGCAGATGATGTAGGCCTTCTAAGCAAAGATGCTGACAAAATCCAGCATCATTTGAATACCTTGAGCAGATATATCAGCAAGTTTTACAAAAGATTCGCCCTAGTCAAATTGTAGACGATGCTGCAAGACTACACTGAACTGGCTAGGAAGGAAGGATAGGAAGTGAAATGTCCAAGTATGGTAACCACTCCATTTACTCGTCAAGTTGTAGCCGCCCTAGTCGATTGATTACAGACGAAATCTCAGTTTACGTACGAAAGACTAGTCTGGTAGTTACAAACTCGTGTTGTTTTTAAAGCAGGCGAGGTATCATGCTGACTCAAAACAAGTTTCTGCTGCCCAAAAGTTTATTACATCCCTCATCATGGCTGAGAGAAATAACTTTCAAAATTGGAGTATATGCAGAAGCTAGGCGACTTTGACCATGAGTGTCCGCAGTTTGTTCCACGTCTTTAGTTTTGCAGCATGGTCAGTAACATGTAGACTAGGTTTAACATGTATGGTAAGTAGGGAAAATAATTGCATGAGGTAGTGAAGCTATATTACCTAAAGTGACTGGGACACGTATTATTTACGTTGTCGAGCAATATTAGCTGGTATAGAATTATGTTGGAAAGGGATTTGAGATGGCTAGATCATAACTTATTATCAAACTGTGAAGTAAATGATAACTAGCTTGAGCCAGTGTTGTTGCATGGGGAAGACCACCTGGCTGTGATAGTCAAGATGCTAAGAACCGAAGACTGGAGGTTGTTCATGACACGACTCAAAGTCGTTATCAGTGATGCAAATACATTCAAATTCGTAGACTCCTAGATCTATTCGAGTCTCATTATTTTACACATAAATATGTTACCTGTTGTATGCATCTGTTCATTATGGCTTCTTTACATATTTCCTAGCTTTATCTTTGATTCTCAAACCGCAGCACTTTTGCGCAAAGCTTCACTTTAAAACGTCACTTCAGCTAATCAAGACATCCAGGTTAATATAAACCGAATTCTTTTACTTCACTGTGTTAATAAGATAAGCAAAGTGAAATGAGGTCCAAAGTGTTTTTAAATTTCAGATTAAATCATAAGTCTTGTTACGGAGGTTTCCGCAATCCTCCAATCTGAATATACGACAAATTGTTGACGCGATGAGTTAAAAGACAAAATACAATTGTCAGAAAGTATTGCTATCAATTAGAGATGAGCAATGGTTAAACTCAATCGATGTAAACCCACTGGTCGTTTTGCACTCTGTTCATGAATGTAAATTCATTGTATCATGGTATAAAAACTTTCAACGCCATCCTTACTGAATCTTTAGGTGAAAATATTATTGTTGTCAACGAACCTCAACTAACTTCAATCTTTGAATGTCAATATTCTGGTTAGCTTAAATATTCATGAAACGATGCTCCAAGGCTTTCTGGTAATGTGAACCATGTGAATCACAAAGAAAATTGAAATTACACTTCACTACAATAGACTCACCATAAATGTTATGCAAGCTGAGAGGTATCCACTACCCGGCTCCATAATAAGTGAGTGTGAACCGTTCTTGATGTGGTCATGCAATGCTTCCAGAATAGTTGCATCCTGGATCACGGAAAATGAAAGGGTAAATATTTAGCGTGCGCATCGAATTAAAGAAACACAGTAGTGCATCTAAGGAGTCTGGAACAGTTTGACTGAACAGCTTGCTGTTAGCTGTTAATAAGGAAACCTTATACACAACTTTCATCGAAAACAATTCATTGTAAAATATACATTACACATCCATCCAATAATATCATCGAATGCAAAGTTTAAACTCACCAACATAATTCAATTCACAATTCACAGCCACAATGATCTACCAGTTTATTCTTATGAAATTCACACTTTAGTTACTCAGTGAAATCAAATTTACATGAAGTGAACGTAACGCATACTTCAGATCGAGTGCAGTGAAATCGAAAACTATGAACTATTTCAGGTGTACACATGGTTGAATAAACATGCCAATCACCAGAGAGCCCTCAGACACGTGCAAGATATGCATCCGTTATCATTAAGTATAGTATGCAGTATCCAATAAATACTGATAAACCTGTATAAACTGTCGAAGCACTAGCACTGTGTACCGCTTGTGGAGTCCTCAAAAATAAACTTATCCAAATTTTACTACTATGTAAATAATGAACATATTGTACACCACTTTGTTTTAACCATAAACTCTGTACTTTGACTTTACCTCGGGTTTTGAATAAATATATAGTTCTGCCTTCGACTCTCCGTCTTCTCCACCATCTCAACTGCCGTCGATCAATTTTAATCACCTGCTTTCTATCTCAAATTTTTGCAGGAGCACCGTAGTTCTTCCTACGTACTTTGGTCGACCTCCGGCAACGTCAACATTGGAGAATTAGTACTGGAGCAGTCTTCCCGCAGCACCTGGAGTCTATAACGTTTATTGTGGACTTTGGATCTTTGTAAACCCAAGTAACCAAACTTTAATACATTCTTCCCGTAACTAAACTGATTTGGTACTTTATTTTCTATTTGAATTTGGGTAACTGAGCTAACCGAGTGAAAGGTCCACCACAATAATTGGTGAGCCCGACGCCCGTTTCGAATTTTTTTATGGTTAACCCGTTTTCGAACCTTTTTGTTTCGATAGTTAACTCGTTTTGAACATTTTTTTTGCTATTTCGGCCTTATAAACTCGCATTGCTTTAATTTTTGTTACCACAAGTTTTGCTATTTTGTATATCTCTATACTTATATATTATATGACAATGGCTCCACCTAAACGTACCACTGTTGCTGAAGAAGGTAATCAAGGCGAAGAGACACAGAACTCTGCTGTTAACGCCTTGCCGGATTTAAGACTTCCTCAATTTGATCTGGCTGAACCACGTGTCTGGTTCACAATCATTGAACAGTTGTTTGCAGCTCGAGGTATTACGTCGCAGATTGCCATGTATGGTTGCGTATTAGCAGCAATTCCCACGGAAGTACTACGAGAGGTTATCGATGTCATAGACAGCAAACCTACAGACTTTCAATACGACAAACTAAAAGCTGCACTCATCCAGCGGACCACTCTCTCCGATGAGAAACGCATACAACAACTACTTACTTCGTGTGATCTAGGTAAAAAAAAGCCATCTCAACTACTTAGACATATGCGCCAGTTGATTGGGTCACACAGAGTAGATGAGTTAATTCTACGTCAGATGTTCTTACAACGTTTACCACAAAACGTTCAACAAATCCTAACAATATCTTCTAGGACGACAGACCTTGAAGAATTAGCTAAGATGGCAGACGATATCATGGATGTGTTATCAAATAATGGCATAAATAGCGTGTCTACAGAGGCAGTACCACCAAGCCCTTCCACATCTATGAAGGACGCACCAATGTTTTGGTTACTTTCCCAGTTAACATCTCAAATGCAAGACTTACGACTGGAAGTGTCCGAGCTTCGAGCACAAAGGAACCAGTCACATACGGTATCCAAGCAACGGCGATCAAGATCTAGACGACGTTCTAGAACACCGTCTCAAAGCCGTAACATTTGTTGGTATCATAGGAGGTATGGGCATAATGCCCTGAAGTGTCTTCGACCGTGTATGTACAACAGTAGTAACTCATCTCAGGGAAACTCCCCAGCCAGACAGTAATGGCGACGGCTGTTAATGGCAATCACCCCAGTCGCCTTTTCTATGTGAGGGATTTGACTACCGGCACATTATTCCTGGTAGATACAGGCGCCGAGGTCAGTGTTATTCCCCCCTCACTATCCAGGCGATCAGCCAAAATACCTGGAAAACTTTCACTTCGTGCTGCCAACCAAACCAACATACAGACGTATGGCGAACAGTCAATGATTTTAAACCTAGGATTACGCCGACGTTTCACATGGATCTTCATAGTAGCTGACGTACGTCACGCTATACTAGGTGCAGACTTCCTAAGTCACTTCAATCTGTTGGTTGATATCAGCAAGAAAAAACTGGTTGACAATTGCACCCAACTCAAGATCCACGGTATTACATGTGACTACTCTGTTCATAGCATCTGTATAGAAAAGCCGGAGAGTGAAATGTTCTCTGCTTTATTGCAACGATTTCCTAAAATCCTTAAACCATCATACAACGTCGAAGATATATCTCATACAGTTACGCATAAGATCATCACAACAGGACAACCTGTGAAGGCACGTCCACGACGGTTACCACCCGATAAACTAGCAGCAGCTAAGTCGGAATTCGAACATATGATGCAGCTAGGTATCATACGACCATCTAACAGCCCATGGTCTTCACCTTTGCACATGGTACCTAAAACTAATCATGACTGGCGACCATGTGGAGATTATCGCGCTTTGAATAACGCTACGGTCCCAGACCGTTATCCTATACCTCATCTCCACGACTTCTCCTTGACCTTACATGGAAAGACCGTTTTTACTAAAGTTGACTTGGTCAGGGCATATCATCAAATACCAGTCGCTCCAGAAGACATTGCAAAAACAGCAATTATCACGCCTTTTGGATTATTCGAATTCTTGAGAATGCCTTTCGGACTAAAGAATGCTGCTCAAACATTTCAGCGTTTTATGGACCAAGTTACCCAAGGTCTTGATTTCGTCTTTGTATATATCGACGATGTCTTAATTGCCAGCTCATCGATGGAAGAACATATGCAACACTTAAGCCTGTTATTTCAAAGGTTTGAACAATTTGGAGTTGTTATCAATCCAAAGAAATGTATTTTTGGTTCCCCTTCCATTGAATTCTTAGGACATCGAATAACTGCCGAAGGCATCAGACCTACCGAAGATAAGATAAAACTATTAAGAACTTTCCCGAACCTGATTCCTTAAAGAAACTTAGACGTTTTCTCGGGATGTTCAACTTCTACCGACGTTTTATTCCATCATGTGCCTCCATAGTTCAGCCACTGACCGACCTACTTAGATGCAATTCGAAGAAATTTCAGTGGTCTGAAGAAGCAAAAGCAGCATTTAATAATGCAAAAGATGCCTTATCCAACGTTGTAATGTTATCTCATATCAACCCAGAAGCTTCACTCATTTTATGTACAGATGCATCGCAGGTAGCAGTGGGAGCAGTTTTACAACAAAAGTTCAATAATGACATCACTCCACTTGCTTTCTTCTCCAAGAAGTTGGAACCTGCGCAAACTCGTTACAGCACTTTTGGCAGAGAACTGTTAGCCATCTACCTAGCAGTGAAACATTTCAGCTTCTTACTACAAGGTCGACATTTTACTATCTTAACCGACCATAAGCCTCTTTGTTATGCTTTCACCACTTCGTTGGACAGACACTCTCCGAGAGAAGCCAGACAACTGGATTACATCTCACAATTCTCAACAGACATCCAGTTCATCAAAGGAGATTCCAATATCGTAGCCGATTCTTTGTCTCGATGTGACGTTAATCACCTATCTTCGATAGATATTAGCTTAGACAATATTGCCAAGCTGCAGAAAAATGACGCCGAACTCCATACTTGTAGACGAAACTCCTCCCTACAGTTGCAGGATGTACCTATTCCCCTGTCTGATACAACTATCGTCTGCGACGTTTCAACGGGCGTTCATAGACCTTTTGTTCCACTAAGTTGTCGAAAACCTTTGTTTGAACATCTACATTCATTGTCTCATCCTGGAGTGCGTGCTACGGTCAAGTTAATCAGCGAGCGTTTTGTTTGGCCCAAGATGAACTCCGATATTCGGAAATGGGCCCGACAATGCTTGCAATGTCAAAGATCCAAGGTACATCATCATACCGTCACACCTCCAAAACAGTTCAATTTACCGGATAAACGATTTCAACACGTTCATATAGATATTATTGGACCATTACCGCCATCCAGAGGATTTACTCATATACTTACTGCGATTGATCGATTTACCCGATGGGCTATTGCTTGTCCACTCAACGATATATCTGCAGAAAATATCGCCTTGGTTTTCTTAGATCGCTGGGTGTCAAACTACGGAGTACCCACAACTATTACAACAGATTCACCAACCGCCTTACCCAGCAAATGCTCCAGCTTCGACCAGTAGCCTCTCGCCAATCACTCCAGAAAGTTCAAGTTAATAAGAATCTACTCACTAGCAAATTTGTATTTGTTCGCGTCGATGCCATTAGAAAAGGTTTACAACATCCATATGAAGGTCCTTTTCTAGTACTTAAACGCACCGATAAATACTTCACGCTGAACAAACATGGTAAACCGGAGACTGTTTCTATCGACCGTCTTAAACCAGCGTACACCGACAGCGAATATGAAACACTAGCAACGCCGACACCAATGAACAATCAGAAAGTCAATTCAACTCAAACTCTCCCTCTCTTCACTCTTCCCCCTGTACAGACACGCAGTGGTCGGCAGATCTGTAAACCTGCCCGCTATGTTCATTTTATTGACTGACATAAAAAAAGAAAGTACGTTGACCTCATTTAGACATTCTTCTCATTACTATTGTTGTCGACATTCATTTCATTGTAATCATAAATATTTATTAGTATTATTATTTGCTGTTCGTCAACTGTACTGCAAGCACACGCATTCACCAAGTATATGTATATATCTATTTATATATGAATTTCACAAATGTTAACGAACATGTCATGGTTTATTATGTACATAAATTTTTTATTTAAAATTACAACAAGTTTTGATTTTTTTAAATTCCTGTATGTGCTTGTATGTGCTAAACTTTATACGACACGGATGCATGGTATACATCCTGATTTAACTTTTTATCCTTATTGTTGTTATTGTTATTTTTTTGTTATCCTTATTGTTGACGTTGTCCCTTATTTATATTGCTTATATTCATGTAATCGTCCACGAGGACAAGTACTGATGGTCCTCCGGACCTCTAAGACAGGGAGCCCTGTGGATTCCTCAAAAATAAACTTATCCAAATTTTACTACTATGTAAATAATGAACATATTGTACACCACTTTGTTTTAACCATAAACTCTGTACTTTGACTTTACCTCGGGTTTTGAATAAATATATAGTTCTGCCTTCGACTCTCCGTCTTCTCCACCATCTCAACTGCCGTCGATCAATTTTAATCACCTGCTTTCTATCTCAAATTTTTGCAGGAGCACCGTAGTTCTTCCTACGTACTTTGGTCGACCTCCGGCAACGTCAACATTGGAGAATTAGTACTGGAGCAGTCTTCCCGCAGCACCTGGAGTCTATAACGTTTATTGTGGACTTTGGATCTTTGTAAACCCAAGTAACCAAACTTTAATACATTCTTCCCGTAACTAAACTGATTTGGTACTTTATTTTCTATTTGAATTTGGGTAACTGAGCTAACCGAGTGAAAGGTCCACCACACACTTACCACTCATGAGTGTTTAACGAATTGTTCCGAGCAGGAGGTGCATTTTCAGGCCTTTATCTTTCCCAAACTTTATTTTGTCACTCTGGTTTATGACCCTTAATAATGAATTCAACTTCTGTTTGCCAACTTTTATCTGCTTTGTATACTGCACATATGTGCATTAATTTTTATTAAAACTAAATCTTCAGGGATTGACAGTTAACCACTTCGTAAAGATAAACAACACATAGCAATAAACCAACGTGACATAGTGAAATCTTTGCCTCACAATGATTCGTAGTATTAAAATTTACTGAACTCACGACAAATGGGGGAAGAATTATGGCACCGGATTTCGTTGACACTGAACAAATTTTATATGTGTTAGTATCAACAAAACAACCACGATCCACATTCTGCATGGCTTTTTTGACACGGGTGGATTTTACAAACCCTTTCTCTGTATTGTGACCTGTAGTAAACTTCAGCTACTAATTACCCTCTAGCTTTGTTATCATTTCTATATTTTCTCCTTCACTTATTCGACAGGCGGAAACGCTGCAAATATAAAGTGAAATGATGATTATGACAGTGAAGTAAGTGAATAGATACATGTCTTCTGTGATACAACTACGCGGAAACGCAAATAACGAAGTCAAAATACCGCCTTCAATATACCAATATCCAATATTCTGATCACGAGCTAGTATAAACCAGTGATTTCTTTGAGCTCGCTTCTTGACTGTAAGGTAGAGGTTTCAGATCTTTGGTGAACTTCTGCGTAGTACGTCCCGCCACTCGACTGCTTTAGCTCTGGTAGACTCCAAGAGGAGTGGTGCGGGGATTGGTCAAAATGTGGTTTGTAGTATGCAGTATGTTAGGACTGTGTTGCTGCGGTGAATGGAGTTTGACCTAAATCCCGTTGGTCATTCGGTGTAGTCATAAAAGCAGAATAGTAATAATAATAATAGGTTGTAGTGTAGATAATATGGGTTGCGATAAGTGAAATAATAAAGGTGACCTAGGGAAAAGATAAAGTAGTCGGTACAGTAAGAGAAGGCAGGACAGGTCGTGGGGATTTAGTTTGTATGCTTATCCATTGACAGTGTGGTTTTAAGTTTTATGAGGATAAGCCATTGAGACACAAACCTTGCATTTCTGCATGATTGTCCAGCTTCCGCTTAAAAATCTCCAGAGAAGGCGCTGTAGTCACGGCCGCCAGTAAAGCGTTCCAGAGACGGCAAACACGAAGCGAAAAGAAATGTGATCGCACTCGAGTCTTTGGTCTCTGGTATGCTATCCTTAACGGGTTACCTCGTGGAAGCCTATAATCACTTAACAGCAGGATGCTTTTATTTGGGTGGGCCTGGTCATTTAAGATCTTGTAGACGGTGATGAAGTCACCCCTGTGCCTACGGTAACTAAGTGTGAAAAGTCTTAATTTCTTCAGTCTTTCCTCGTATGACTTGTTGCGGACGCCGATCACCCATTTTGTCGCTCGTCTCTGGACATTTTCTAGAATGTTTGCATCCCTTTTGGGCAGCGGAGGTGCAATGATATTACGCACCTCAAGGTGTGGCTTCACATATGTCTTATATAACCTTAAGAACAGTTCGGGAGTAAGAGCTCCCAGCTGCCTATGCATAAAGTGTAAAGTTGCGTAGGCTTTGGCGACGTCCCTCGCGTAATTTCCACTGGTGTCCAGCTTTTCTGTTAGAATAAGACCTAGATTGCGCTCTGACGGAACACAACTCAAGTTCTGGCCACCAAAGGTGTAATTTACACTCTGTGACCTACCCGAATGAAGTTGCACTACTTTGCACTTCTTTAGGTTGAAAGGCATTCCGTTAGCCAGAGCCCAGTCTCCTAGAGTTTTCAGGTCAGCCTGCAATCTGTCTGAGTCTTCCGATGAGTTTATTGCTCTCCGAATCTTTACGTCGTCAGCGTAAAGAAGCGCAGAGCAGCTCAGTTGAGAAGGTAGGTCGTTGATGAAAATCGAAAACATCAACGGCCCTAAGATATAACCCTGAGGAACCCCTGATGCCGAGGTGTGCCAGGATGATCGGATGCGGTTGACTCTGGTGCAGAATTCTCTCTCACCTAAGTAATCTTTCAGCCATGCAAGAAGTGCTCCAGAAACACCCACCTTGCTTATTTTGTGAAAGAGCAGAACATGGTGAACTGTGTCGAATGCTTTCACAAAGTCGAGAAAGATCACATGGACTGGTACCTTTTCGTCCCAGGAGAGTGTTCAATCGTTCCAAGCTAGTAGAAGATTCGTCACGCAGGATCTTCCCCCTCCCGAAACCGTGCTGTGCTTCGTGAAGAAGGTTAGTCCCGTTGAAGTATTTTCTCATGTGGTCGTCAATGAGACTTTCCAATATCTTCGATATCACTGGAAGTAGAGCAACTGGTCTGTAACTGGTCGCATTCTGCCGGTTACCACCCCTGAAGATAGGGGATAGGATCACTCGTTTCCATTCACATGGAAGTTTCCCTACATCAAGGGAGTGTTGGAACAGATCGCTTAGGGGTTGGCAGACACTTGCTGAACACTGCTTCAGGACGGATGGCCTGATGTCATCACAACCTGAGGACTTTCCCGAAGCCAACTTTCCCAATTTTACAAGTACCATAGCCGGGGTAATTTGAAATATACTCAGCAGGTTTCTGCGCATTGGTTTTGCAATGTAATCTTGATGTTCTGTGGGGGTAATATCCTCGTTACTGTTTAGTTGCCTGTGAAAGGCTAGGCTGAATGTCTGTGCCATTTCGAGAACAGTAAGAGATTTCCCATCAGAACCCACTAGATTGCATGCTCCCTGGTTGGTCGGTTTTCTTTCAGACATAATCCTGTATAGGCTTTTGGGGTTCACGAGAAGCTTATTGGCGAGGTTTCCGTGAAATGTCCTTCCTTCGCTCCGGACTCGTGTTACATCGATTCCTGAGTTCAAGGTACACTTCCTGTTCGGGTTGACTCTTCGATCGTCGCCACGCAACCAGGCTTTTTGCTTCGCCTACAGAAGGCGTTGTGTCCCCCTTTTTAGCCATGAACGTTGCTTCCTAGCTTTTGGTGTGACCAAAGGAATAGTGTCTGAGACCGCCTGGTGAATTATCTCCAATATCCAATATCATTTTTAGTGTTTCCAATATGCAGCGTGCCTTTTAGCAGCTAGCGTATCCAGAATCACTTTTATGAGCTAATTTTAATCAATCTGAATCTTTTATTCTCTTAATACTTATGCACTATTAGTGGGTATATACTTAAACTCGTCATTTTAATACTTCCCATTCTCCCTTGTCTCGAACTATTAGTTCCCTTATATTATACATGAAAGAATTATTAGGTGAAGTCAGTTCATACAAGTAAAATGTAGATTGACTTCGGGATAAATACATTTTATTTATAGGGAATACTGCGAATATATAACTTGGAAATTAATCCACAATCTCAGAAATGTCTACCGAAGTTGGTTTTGCAAATCCTACAGAAATAACACATGCATCTTTAGTAAACCAAAGTTGTCAAATATAAGGTACAACTCAACTCCAAACAGTTATTCGCAGTGTCAACAGCATAGAGAAATACGTAAAATATTCTAAGTTACACGGACGTATTGAGTATCCAATTTCGTTTTCACAAACTGTTGAACATCAATTTGATTCTTTTGTGCTCACTTCGTGGTTGTAAGTTAAGATTTCTTGGTCTTTAAGTAATTTCTGCATAGTTCACCCAGTCATTCAACTATGGTTGACTCCAAAATTAGTGGTGCTGGCAATGATTACATCGGACTTGTGGTTTCCGATGTGCTCAGACCACGTCACAACTGTGAATGGAGTTGGTCCTATCACCCAGTAGTCATCATGTGTGGTTGATAGGAGATAACCATTGTGATAGCATATATAATTTGTGTAGGTTATGCTGACTTAAAATTCAAAAAATGAAACGTAAATATAGACGGCTAATTAAATTTAAATTGTCACATGTATATATCAGTAGTGATGCCATGGAACCAATAGATGGAGCAGCTAGGAGAGTGAGACAAGGGGGAATGTGAAGTAGTAAACGACGGGCTTAGGTGAGTGTTAAGATGATAAGCCGTTTGGACGCAGTCTTCGTGTCACTGCATGACTGCCCAGTCTCCGCCTAAAACTTTCCATGTGTGGTGCAGTCGCCACATATGCCAGAAAAGAGTTATTGCGAAAGGTAAATTCAAATTGCAAAATAATGGGAGCGCACTTGAGTCTTCGCCCTGTGGTGAGTTATAATTCGTGGATTGCCACAAAGAAACTCTCACAAACTTAACAGAAGAATACTTTTGTTTGATTGATCCTGGCCATTCGTAATCTTATAGACATTAATTAGGTCTCCCCCTGAGCCGACGTTGGCTAAGTGTGAAAATATTTTAGCCGTTCATCATATGGTCTATTTCGGAGACCCGTCACCCCCTTTGTCCCTGTCCTGGAACTATTTCCAAAAAGTTAGCTTCTCTTCAAAGCAACAGAGGAGTAGTGATATTGTGCACTTCAAGGTGTAGTCTAACGCATGTTTTATACAACCTCTCTATGGACAAAATGTATAACTGTTTAAGCCCTCACTACATCGGCCATGTAACTTACATTCTTGTCTACTTTTTCGGTCAGAATTATGATTATCGTTACGCAAGGGGTACCTTGCCCTGTGTGACCTACAGATCCTAAGTAGCACTGCACTGAATCTGTTTAGGCTGAAAGCCATACCACTGGCCACCATCCACTCTTTCAGAAGCCTTAGGTCTGAATGCAGCCTATCGGCTTATTCTGACAACATCTCGCTCTCTGCATGTTCATGAAGTAACCTTAAAAAGAGCTGGTCAGTTTAGACGACATAGCAGGTCACCGATAAAAAGCAAACCATCAGTGGCCCCAGGATTAGAGTCCTGCGATGATGCCTGGATGATTGGACACGAGTGAGCTCAATATAGAGTTCCCTTTCGTCTGGGCATTCCCCCAAGCATGACAGAAGCAGGTTACTTATATTCATCTGACTTATATTGCGTAGAAGCAGGTCATCGTGGACTGTGTCAAATGCCATCACAGAGTCAAGGAAGATCACATGGACTGGAACATTCAAATCCCAACATGATGTCCATTCACTCCAAGCTGATAGTAAGTTTTGTCACACAGGATACGCCTCCCAATTTACCGTGTTGTGCTTCATGGAGTATGTTGGTTCTGTCAAGATGCTACTTGATGTGATCGTCAAACAGACTTCGTAGTACTTCCGACACCACCGGGAGTGCCGCTACTTGTCTATAACTCCCTAGAAGGTGGGAGATAGAATAGCTCTCTTCCACTCCCTTAGCAGTTTCCCTGAATCAAATGAGCGTACAAACGAGTCACATAAGGTTTTGCAGAGAGGTTCGGCGCATTCTGGTAGAACAGATGACTGAGTGTTGTTAAAACTTAGGGACTTTTCAGATGGGAGTTACTATAACCTCCTATAATACCATTGCAGGGTTCACTTGGAGAATCCCCATTAGGTCTTCGCTTGGTAAAACAGCAAAGCACTCCCGATAATCTATACCGGTATCACCCACACTTCTGTTTAACTGTCTGTCAAAGGCTGAAATGAATGTGTTGGCATTTCCAAACAAGTGGAACCCTGAACGGTTCTACCTACTTAGAAGCATGACCCCTGGTTGGTAGGAGTCTCTCCGACACCAAACTCTGCAGGCTTTTGAGGTTTTCCAGGAGATTTCTGGCGAGACTTCTTGTCACTCCTGACCCTCGTATTACATAGTTCCTGAGCCTCAGGTATGCTTCAAGACAAATCCGCCTTTTCTAGATCCACCAAATTGACCAAATTTACTTCTTTATCCGCTTCGCAGTTGTAAGTGAGTTGTTACCCATCTTCATTAAGTTTCTTCTTAATTTTTCTCTCCACCGGCTTCGGATAGCTTTGGTTAACACCTAACAGGGCCGAGTTCTGCGCTTCAGAGTACGCCCTATGTTAGCACCAATAATAATATTCTCAGTTTTGTACATGAGGGATGCCAGTATACAAGCATCATCAATATGATAAATTACATACATGATTATTAACCATATTTGGTAATAATAATATAATAAGGTACGTATTTATTCCTACCATTTTAGGACAAACAATGTGTTAGTCAAGTCTCACAAACTGTCAATGTCCAGCTCTTGCTACGCTGGACCTCACGCTGTCCCTCGAAGACTTTCAGAAACGCTTTGTATTAACCAACGCGAAAACCAAAACACTGATTGGCGACTCAAGAATCCTTTATTCTTACGCCAAAATATAACCCACAATAATGTTATTACAGGAGATTTCTGATGGCTTTTTCTCTTCCACCGAACAGCGAATGATGAGACGATGAATGTCGGATTGATGACCCGTGAAAATTATGGAGGGGTTGGGTTTGAGCAAACAACCATGAATTGATCGTTCAATCTCCAACTACATTGACACTCCCCGGCAAAAAGGGATCAATCTCTGTTTTGCATCAAGACTAATACACGTTGACATGGATGCCAGTGCGAGAAACCGGGCCACACGGAAAAAGCTTAAATGGAAAACAAACAGAAAAGCCAACACACCACAGGCATACCCACAGCACAATCTCATCCTTCAACGACGACCTACGACTTCCAGTTGAAGGCATATTCGTGACGCATTGCAACACAATCGCCATTTACTAGAGTGACTCTTATCATAACACTTATGTCTATTGTCATATAAACATATACATTTAAATGAAAACTTATGCCATTTTTACAGGCACGATCAAGTATGATATAATATCAAATTGTAGATTGTCTACAAGTTAATGTATCAACAGTTAAATATTTGATATATACATACTCATTGTCTGAACCAGGCCGTATATTTATTGAATTGTATAGTTGTCCTCCAGGTTTCGCGGTCAAATCGACTTCGTTTCGTTTTAATCCCGTGGTTGTCGGCATACGATAACCAACCAACATTGAGGTAAGTACAACCTTTACAAGGGATTGAAAGCTGTTTTAGAAAAGCAAAAGTGGTAAGGTGAGTCAATAAATTGTAATGAAATAGGTAAGTGCAAGTATCATTAGTAAATGCATTAATAAAGGAAACCCCTAGGCTGACAACGTTCATTTGCAATGTATAATGCTACCTATATAGTTCGTACCATCATGATATCCACTGTCAATGTAGTTGAAGATTGAACGATCAATTCATGGTTGTTTGCTCAAACCCAACTTCCCCTATTTTTGCGAAGGCATCAATCAGCCAGTCATAGTCTCATCGGTCGCTGTTCAGAAGGAAGTCAGGAGAAAACCGTCAGAAGTGATTATGTGATTTATTATCGTAATATTTGTTCATAGGCCTTAGTTGTAATATTGGTTATATGTTGGTGTTAGAATAAATAATTCTCGAATCGCCAAACTGGGTTCTGGTTTTTGCGTCCGTTCGTACCAAGCGTTTCTGAGAAGCTTCGAGGAACAGCGTGAGTCCCAGCGTAGCAAGAGCTGGGCATTAACGGTTTACGAGACGAGACTGACATCCACTTTTGGTTTTAATACACTTATCCTCATGCCGGTTGTTTTTATTTTATATCTTTATGTGCATTTGGTGCACAACCGTACCCTACAGAGAATAGGAATAGAATAAGTCGAATCAAATTCATAAAGAGCTATAAAATGTTAGGCTTAATGGAATATAAGGAGGACCGAGGAAAGACGTTATTAGAAAATGAATGAGATAAGACATTGTGAAGTGGTATTTAAAGATCCGTCAATGGACAGCAAGTTGATTTATAAGATGCCCCATAAATCTGTGCAGAGCCCACGTAGTCGCATCTCAACAATAGGCTGAGCGAATGGTATATGTTTAAAGGCAGAAGCATGATCTGTCTAGGTGTTCATTATTATCTTTTTCAAGACAAAGATCTGAGCCCTCATAAAAATCAGAAATATCTCGAGCCGTCAAATTGCATATTGCTGTTCCTGCAGAATGGGGCGATTCACCTTAGTGACCACCACCATATCTATCGATCAGCTAGCACCACCCTCCCTCCCTTTATGATGTTAGGCTCTGAGACTATGATTATTATGGCTACCGCAAATATACTGCTTGGTACCAGACATGTTCGCACCTCATATTCCATCTCCCTAGCCTTCTTAATGAGTGCTTCCAATAGGTCTCCACGTACATCTTTATGAACATATTATATATGTGTGCATGCGTCCCAATGAACAGATTACTTTATTAGAAATTAAAAACTTAAAGAGCAAAAAGAATAGGTTTTGTGAATAGTGGATCAAGATTCAGCAGAACACTATAGTTAGGGTTCAATGTAGGTAGTATGAACTGAAGGTAAGGTCGGTTTGATATTATATCATACTTGATCTCGCCTGTAAAAATGGCATGCATTTTCATGTATGTTTGCATGTTTATGTGAGAATACACATTATTATCATTATTACAAGCAAGATTAACCAACAACTACGTTAACTGGAACCCACACAATTACTTAACACAAACATATGTACAATCAATATATAAAATATTGTGGATTCTACCTTGAAGAACTACCTTTGAAGAACTGTAGGACTTACAGCAGCACGCCCAAAACCCTTCTCAGGTTGACGCCCTAGGTTGGAAAATCGTCGCAGAGTTCATTTGCTGACCTTTCTATCATCTATATCCTCAACTCTGAACGGTAACACGCCCAAGTCATTGTATCGTGGAATGTAGATGACTAACAAACAAAGGACGTATCTGAGCAACCAAGTGTAGGCACAGAGTAATTTACACCAAAGATAATAACATTCAAATAGTAACTTGAAACTTGAAATGCCTTTATTCGTGTAAGTGAGTTTAACAATTACCCTCTCATACATAGTTGGCTTATTCTCAGCAAAATGACCATTGACATTTGTCCGTTCAAACGGACTGATACTAGCATAGTCATAGCATAAGACACGTGAGTTCAGAGACATCCCTTTCATTGTGGATGACAACACTAACGACGACTGAGTGATGTTTGTTTTTGGAACGTTACAATCTCTTCCCATAACGTGGATATATTTTTACCGATTTCCGGAATATTGTAGTGGATATTATACCACTCCTCAACTATAACTTATATTGGCTGCTACCCTAGCCTCCAATTCTGCAGATATATCACCGACAGCTATCAAGTTTGGATCCACTCCTTCGCAGGGCTCATCCTCCTTTTTGTAACTTTAGGACAAGGTCACAGAAAAGGAAACTATAGAGAAGTTCATTATTTTGTAGTTTACATATCAGGATCAATTTTCAGGATAATTGGTTTCTACATACTCTGTATTTTACGGTTTAATACTTTGTAAATTTACTGTTTATTTATAAGCAATAAAATTCCATACGGTATCCATAGTAGTACTTAATCTGTATATCCACTCGATATACTATTTGTCCATGTACCTGTTTTCGATTTAGCTCAGCTTTAACTTTAAACCATACCGATCAGTGTTCAGCAATGGAATAATGTAATAAACGAGTACTTTTCATACGTAAGAACAGTTTAGGTCACTCATCTAAGAAGATACGTACATCACTGTGCGTTCCACGTAACCTCAACAATGTCCCTGAAGTCATTCTGCCCGATTTGTTACCAGAGGTATACGCAACTGCCAAACAAAATAAGTTGGACCTCATTTCTCCAGGAAACTCTGTGAAGGAATTAAATGAAAATATAAACACCATTAAGCCGTTACTGCTTCTTTGTGACCCAACTCATGATACTAATCGAGAAAGTCTGCTGAAGTCTGAGCGTATGTAAGACTTTATAGCCAATGAAGTGACTAAACGAACCATGTCCTCGTACAACGTTCTCGCTTACAATCTGCCTGATTGGACGCCTCTCATCAGACTCAGGAGAAAATCGGGAAAGTATACTTGCCCTGTGCTGTTTAAATTCGGTAGTCCTAATGATGCTAGGAAACTTCAGTCGTCAAACAAGTTAATTAATTCATCTACACCTTATGGTAACGTTAAACTTGCTCATGACCTAATGCTATGTCAAAGACGTAGCCGCGCAAGTGTAGCAAGTGTCGCAAAAACACACGTAAATGCAGAATGTCCTACAAAAGACTCTCTCGCCTTACATTTAAGTGAACTTAATGCTACAGACACGCATGAAAATGAAATACTCTTAAATAATAAAGCTTTACCTAGTAAACTCAACAGTGAAGCAACTATGGTCATAGACTTAGATGCATGGTCGTTGAGAGTTCTAACCACTCTGCCACCGACGCACTTAGTTACAGTAATCCTTCATTTTGCATACCATAAGGTCTAAACTATTAGTTGTTGACTTTGACAAATTATATACCGTTTCGTTATTCTAAACTTCTTTGCGAATATATCCTGCTTCAGCCACCACATCAAATCCAAGTAAGCAGTGAGTAGCGGTACACCAGTATATGAACTAAAGCCATTTAATTAAGTACAGTTTTAAAGCATTATCTCCAAGCTTCTTTATTCACCAGTTACCCTTCATTTAACTTTAAAAAACTGACTCATCCGCCGTTTTAATATCCTGCTAAGTATGTGTATCATCAAATATCTGTCAACTATAAATCTGTCCGATATATATATATATATATATATATATGTATAATCGGAAATCGCATGCTTAGAGACAGCTAACATAACTAACAGCTGAATAAACTGCTGTGCAATCTGCAATTTCCACCCAATCAATTTATAACGTGACAAAAAACATAATAGAGAATTTTGTCTGATGTCTTACCGATGTGAAACATGAACGTTATAAACTAACAGTACAGAAATCTGTCACAAAGATACATAAAATGATATGCTTGATAATAAAGTGAAAACTAGCGTTATTTTGCATTTACTTTCTCAGTAAAAAAAGATGAAGTGCATGAAAGGTGTATTTGAGAGGGAGAGAGGGGGGAGGGGCGTGAACTAATCTTTACGCAGACTGCCTAAATTCTGCTACGTATGCTAATCAGCCGCAATTCGACATCCGAATTATTGTTTTTTGTAGATAAAAGTAAACTGCGGCGTGTATTAATCATACACTAGTCAAATTATTTGATGTCACATTCAGTAAAACAAAATTATTTACTAGATGAGGCTATTGGGGGAATCAATTTAATATTTATGATTTAAGTTATGAGTTTATAAACCCGATTGAAGAAATATTGATAGGATCTCTAATAAGCTGTATAGCCGAAACTTAGGTAAAGGCATGTGGGAGAGATTGGGTTGGTTTTATCACTTTATAGATGCGGTACGGTTGCCGGGGCAAATGAGTCTCCTCAAATCGGGGGTATTGCACTGGGGTCTGTTGTACCAAAGCTAGTTGAGCAGCTCATATGGATAAAGTATGGATAAGTTGACCAAAGCTCTTTTGTTGACAGGAACTCGTTAAGGAGGCGCTGGAATTCAGTAGGAGATCGGCAACTACGTACAATAAGTGGAAGTTCGTTCCATAATGCACTGTACTGTATTCTGAAGAAATGTGATCGCAGTTTTGTCCGGTACTGGCTTATGGACAGAGTATTTTCATGATTCCTAAGAGTATATATGGGTAAATTGTTGAAGGCTATTGGATTACTGCTTTTGATGTAGCCGTGTAAAAGGCGAAAGAGGAATGTAAGGTTGAGTTTCAGGCGCCTTAACCAAAGTGGCTGAAGTCCATATATTTTGCACCTATCAGCGTAAGTCAGTCCTTCATGTTTGTATAATAGACGTCGAGTAAAACTTCGCTGAATATTTTCAGTACGAACCCTGTCATACCCATGCATGAAACCGAAGGCAATTATGCAGTATTCAAGTACTGGACGAACCATGACTTTGTATAAAAGGACATTAGCCTCACTTGTGTACATTTTTCGATGTAACAAGCCTGTGAGTCTTCGACATTTAGAAATAAGTGCTTTTGCGTAATGATCGAATGCTAAGTTTTGTGAGTAGGTAACTCCCAGGTCTCTTGTGGAACTGAGGATTTAGAGAAAAGAGTTACCTAGGTGTAACCCGAAATTAGGATGGGAGTTATTTAAATATAGGACACCATATTTATCAGAATTGGATGGCAGTTGCCAGTCATTGCTCCAGTTATATAACCCATCCAGATCATCTTGGATATGTGTGAATCCCTCGTCCAGTGTAGAAGCTGTATACAATCTTTAAGTCGTCAGCAAAGAGGTATGGGGTACCATGCATGATTACGCTGCAGATGTCGTTAATGTAGACTACGAAAAGCAGTGAACCTAGTACACTACCCTGAATCACTCCACTTCGTATAGGTCTGGGTGACGAGTAATTATTTGTAAATTTCACAACTTAGGAACGATCTTCCAAGAAAGAAATGAGCCAGGATAACAAGGGGTCTTGGAACCCGTACGACTTTAGCTAAGGATTAGTCTCTTGTGTGGGACTTTGTCGAAGGCTTTTTTGAAGTCAAAGATGAGAGTTGCGACATGCAAACCATGATCACACTTAGCGGTAACATCATCAAAGTAGTCAAGTAGGCAGGTGGAGCATGATCGACTTTTCATGAAGCCGTGTTGTGCTGGAGTAAACACTTTGTGAAGGTGGAGGTATGAAGCAATATCTTTCCCTATAACCTGTTCCATAACCCTGGAAACTACCGACGTGATATTGATCGGTCGGTAGTTTTCGATATTAGAAGTTGGTCCTAGTTTGTGCCTAGGGGTTATAAACGACAGCTTCCAGCACTCTGGGTAACTGCCATTATTTAAGGACAGATTGAAGAACCTTAGTAGGATAACGGGTATATCCTCACCACCTCTTTTCAACAAGATAGATAGAATTCCATCAGGTCCAGAGCTATATGATGTCCGGAGGGATGATATAGCGGAGGAAATCTTTTGTTGGGTGAATGTTATATTACCCAAAAAGTGATTTGGTATTGTCGGAACTTCAGGACTATGTTTGTCTGTATTAGCCATAGATTGGAGAGTTGTGTCGGGGTAGGTGTATGCCTGCCCGTCGGGCTTCGACTTATTTTTAGGGTGCCCAGACATATAGCGTCTGTTGTGTCTACGGAACGAAGACTTGTTCGATGTTGGATGAATCGGCGGGTTACCTCTCTTTCATTGACGTTATATTTATGGCGGTATGAAAACTTATTCTGCTTCCCTGGGTTAGTTGCTTAAGGTAATGTTATTTGGTATGCCGCTGAGAAACCTATCAGTGACGCGTTTGAGTGCAGGTATCCTGGATGAGAGGGTTATTTTACTTCGTTTTGTATGCCCACTAGTCTGAGTGCTACTCGGGGAGGTGAAATTTAATGCTACATGCTCGAGCTTAGCCTTTCGCGTAACATTGGTAGTGTTATTTGCGGCTGATGCTGATGTGTCTAGCGAGTATAATTCTAAAGATGCATCCAAGTCTAGGACCATAGTTGCTTCACTGTTGAGTTTACTAGGTAAAGCTTTATTATTTAAGAGTATTTCATTTTTATGCGTGTCTGTAGCCTTAAGTTCACTTAAATGTAAGGCGAGAGAGTCTTTTGTAGGACATTCTGCATTTACGTATGTTTTTGCGACACTTGCTACACTTGCGCGGCTACGTCTTTGACATAGCATTAGGTCATGAGCAAGTTTAACGTTACCATAAGGTGTAGATGAATTAATTAACTTGTTTGACGACTGAAGTTTCCTAGCATCATTAGGACTACCGAATTTAAACAGCACAGGGCAAGTATACTTTCCCGATTTTCTCCTGAGTCTGATGAGAGGCGTCCAATCAGGCAGATTGTAAGCGAGAACGTTGGAACATATAATATATATTTCTTCCTGTTTATGCAGGAACATACCAGTTTTACAGGCATGGATAAGTTTTTATATAAATTACACATAATTTGATGTATGATGAATTTACAGTTTGGTTGTTCTCTCTGACATGAGAGTCAGTCGGAACAGTCTGCTATAAAGTCTGTGCAGCACATAAAGAGATATAGAAATATTGTCTTCGCATTAACAAAAAACCCAGACATCAGATGAATGTAATACGGATATCTGGGAAAAAAAGCTTGAAGTCAATTCTCTTATATAACTTTGTTGTGAGCAACACCCTTGGTTTGAAGTTTATTGATGTATATGTTGAGATCAGTGATATATTTATTCCACTTTTTCAGCAGTCTTATTTTAGTTTTATAACAGGAAAGAAATTTGACCGTGGATACGAAAACTAGATAAGGTCATATTAAGTTGTTTTACTGCATCAAATGGTGTCGAGGTCGATTCCAGAATTCTCCATTTGCTCCATTTTTGTCTGCATGGCGGACTGTATTCGTAAGTTCAGAAAAATGTTGTACGAGGACATGGTTCGTTTAGTCACTTCATTGGCTATAAAGTCTTACATACGCTCAGACTTCAGCAGACTTTCTCGATTAGTATCATGAGTTGGGTCACAAAGAAGCAGTAACGGCTTAATGGTGTTTATATTTTCATTTAATTCCTTCACAGAGTTTCCTGGAGAAATGAGGTCCAACTTATTTTGTTTGGCAGTTGCGTATACCTCTGGTAACAAATCGGGCAGAATGACTTCAGGGACATTGTTGAGGTTACGTGGAACGCACAGTGATGTACGTATCTTCTTAGATGAGTGACCTAAACTGTTCTTACGTATGAAAAGTACTCGTTTATTACATTATTCCATTGCTGAACACTGATCGGTATGGTTTAAAGTTAAAGCTGAGCTAAATCGAAAACAGGTACATGGACAAATAGTATATCGAGTGGATATACAGATTAAGTACTACTATGGATACCGTATGGAATTTTATTGCTTATAAATAAACAGTAAATTTACAAAGTATTAAACCGTAAAATACAGAGTATGTAGAAACCAATTATCCTGAAAATTGATCCTGATATGTAAACTACAAAATAATGAACTTCTCTATAGTTTCCTTTTCTGTGACCTTGTCCTAAAGTTACAAAAAGGAGGATGAGCCCTGCGAAGGAGTGGATCCAAACTTGATAGCTGTCGGTGATATATCTGCAGAATTGGAGGCTAGGGTAGCAGCCAATATAAGTTATAGTTGAGGAGTGGTATAATATCCACTACAATATTCCGGAAATCGGTAAAAATATATCCACGTTATGGGAAGAGATTGTAACGTTCCAAAAACAAACATCACTCAGTCGTCGTTAGTGTTGTCATCCACAATGAAAGGGATGTCTCTGAACTCACGTGTCTTATGCTATGACTATGCTAGTATCAGTCCGTTTGAACGGACAAATGTCAATGGTCATTTTGCTGAGAATAAGCCAACTATGTATGAGAGGGTAATTGTTAAACTCACTTACACGAATAAAGGCATTTCAAGTTTCAAGTTACTATTTGAATGTTATTATCTTTGGTGTAAATTACTCTGTGCCTACACTTGGTTGCTCAGATACGTCCTTTGTTTGTTAGTCATCTACATTCCACGATACAATGACTTGGGCGTGTTACCGTTCAGAGTTGAGGATATAGATGATAGAAAGGTCAGCAAATGAACTCTGCGACGATTTTCCAACCTAGGGCGTCAACCTGAGAAGGGTTTTGGGCGTGCTGCTGTAAGTCCTACAGTTCTTCAAAGGTAGTTCTTCAAGGTAGAATCCACAATATTTTATATATTGATTGTACATATGTTTGTGTTAAGTAATTGTGTGGGTTCCAGTTAACGTAGTTGTTGGTTAATCTTGCTTGTAATAATGATAATAATGTGTATTCTCACATAAACATGCAAACATACATGAAAATGCATGCCATTTTTACAGGCGAGATCAAGTATGATATAATATCAAACCGACCTTACCTTCAGTTCATACTACCTACATTGAACCCTAACTATAGTGTTCTGCTGAATCTTGATCCACTATTCACAAAACCTATTCTTTTTGCTCTTTAAGTTTTTAATTTCTAATAAAGTAATCTGTTCATTGGGACGCATGCACACATATATAATATGTTCATAAAGATGTACGTGGAGACCTATTGGAAGCACTCATTAAGAAGGCTAGGGAGATGGAATATGAGGTGCGAACATGTCTGGTACCAAGCAGTATATTTGCGGTAGCCATAATAATCATAGTCTCAGAGCCTAACATCATAAAGGGAGGGAGGGTGGTGCTAGCTGATCGATAGATATGGTGGTGGTCACTAAGGTGAATCGCCCCATTCTGCAGGAACAGCAATATGCAATTTGACGGCTCGAGATATTTCTGATTTTTATGAGGGCTCAGATCTTTGTCTTGAAAAAGATAATAATGAACACCTAGACAGATCATGCTTCTGCCTTTAAACATATACCATTCGCTCAGCCTATTGTTGAGATGCGACTACGTGGGCTCTGCACAGATTTATGGGGCATCTTATAAATCAACTTGCTGTCCATTGACGGATCTTTAAATACCACTTCACAATGTCTTATCTCATTCATTTTCTAATAACGTCTTTCCTCGGTCCTCCTTATATTCCATTAAGCCTAACATTTTATAGCTCTTTATGAATTTGATTCGACTTATTCTATTCCTATTCTCTGTAGGGTACGGTTGTGCACCAAATGCACATAAAGATATAAAATAAAAACAACCGGCATGAGGATAAGTGTATTAAAACCAAAAGTGGATGTCAGTCTCGTCTCGTAAACCGTTAATGCCCAGCTCTTGCTACGCTGGGACTCACGCTGTTCCTCGAAGCTTCTCAGAAACGCTTGGTACGAACGGACGCAAAAACCAGAACCCAGTTTGGCGATTCGAGAATTATTTATTCTAACACCAACATATAACCAATATTACAACTAAGGCCTATGAACAAATATTACGATAATAAATCACATAATCACTTCTGACGGTTTTCTCCTGACTTCCTTCTGAACAGCGACCGATGAGACTATGACTGGCTGATTGATGCCTTCGCAAAAATAGGGGAAGTTGGGTTTGAGCAAACAACCATGAATTGATCGTTCAATCTTCAACTACATTGACAGTGGATATCATGATGGTACGAACTATATAGGTAGCATTATACATTGCAAATGAACGTTGTCAGCCTAGGGGTTTCCTTTATTAATGCATTTACTAATGATACTTGCACTTACCTATTTCATTACAATTTATTGACTCACCTTACCACTTTTGCTTTTCTAAAACAGCTTTCAATCCCTTGTAAAGGTTGTACTTACCTCAATGTTGGTTGGTTATCGTATGCCGACAACCACGGGATTAAAACGAAACGAAGTCGATTTGACCGCGAAACCTGGAGGACAACTATACAATTCAATAAATATACGGCCTGGTTCAGACAATGAGTATGTATATATCAAATATTTAACTGTTGATACATTAACTTGTAGACAATCTACAATTTGATATTATATCATACTTGATCGTGCCTGTAAAAATGGCATAAGTTTTCATTTAAATGTATATGTTTATATGACAATAGACATAAGTGTTATGATAAGAGTCACTCTAGTAAATGGCGATTGTGTTGCAATGCGTCACGAATATGCCTTCAACTGGAAGTCGTAGGTCGTCGTTGAAGGATGAGATTGTGCTGTGGGTATGCCTGTGGTGTGTTGGCTTTTCTGTTTGTTTTCCATTTAAGCTTTTTCCGTGTGGCCCGGTTTCTCGCACTGGCATCCATGTCAACGTGTATTAGTCTTGATGCAAAACAGAGATTGATCCCTTTTTGCCGGGGAGTGTCAATGTAGTTGGAGATTGAACGATCAATTCATGGTTGTTTGCTCAAACCCAACCCCTCCATAATTTTCACGGGTCATCAATCCGACATTCATCGTCTCATCATTCGCTGTTCGGTGGAAGAGAAAAAGCCATCAGAAATCTCCTGTAATAACATTATTGTGGGTTATATTTTGGCGTAAGAATAAAGGATTCTTGAGTCGCCAATCAGTGTTTTGGTTTTCGCGTTGGTTAATACAAAGCGTTTCTGAAAGTCTTCGAGGGACAGCGTGAGGTCCAGCGTAGCAAGAGCTGGACATTGACAGTTTGTGAGACTTGACTAACACATTGTTTGTCCTAAAATGGTAGGAATAAATACGTACCTTATTATATTATTATTACCAAATATGGTTAATAATCATGTATGTAATTTATCATATTGATGATGCTTGTATACTGGCATCCCTCATGTACAAAACTGAGAATATTATTATTGGTGCTAACATAGGGCGTACTCTGAAGCGCAGAACTCGGCCCTGTTAGGTGTTAACCAAAGCTATCCGAAGCCGGTGGAGAGAAAAATTAAGAAGAAACTTAATGAAGATGGGTAACAACTCACTTACAACTGCGAAGCGGATAAAGAAGTAAATTTGGTCAATTTGGTGGATCTAGAAAAGGCGGATTTGTCTTGAAGCATACCTGAGGCTCAGGAACTATGTAATACGAGGGTCAGGAGTGACAAGAAGTCTCGCCAGAAATCTCCTGGAAAACCTCAAAAGCCTGCAGAGTTTGGTGTCGGAGAGACTCCTACCAACCAGGGGTCATGCTTCTAAGTAGGTAGAACCGTTCAGGGTTCCACTTGTTTGGAAATGCCAACACATTCATTTCAGCCTTTGACAGACAGTTAAACAGAAGTGTGGGTGATACCGGTATAGATTATCGGGAGTGCTTTGCTGTTTTACCAAGCGAAGACCTAATGGGGATTCTCCAAGTGAACCCTGCAATGGTATTATAGGAGGTTATAGTAACTCCCATCTGAAAAGTCCCTAAGTTTTAACAACACTCAGTCATCTGTTCTACCAGAATGCGCCGAACCTCTCTGCAAAACCTTATGTGACTCGTTTGTACGCTCATTTGATTCAGGGAAACTGCTAAGGGAGTGGAAGAGAGCTATTCTATCTCCCACCTTCTAGGGAGTTATAGACAAGTAGCGGCACTCCCGGTGGTGTCGGAAGTACTACGAAGTCTGTTTGACGATCACATCAAGTAGCATCTTGACAGAACCAACATACTCCATGAAGCACAACACGGTAAATTGGGAGGCGTATCCTGTGTGACAAAACTTACTATCAGCTTGGAGTGAATGGACATCATGTTGGGATTTGAATGTTCCAGTCCATGTGATCTTCCTTGACTCTGTGATGGCATTTGACACAGTCCACGATGACCTGCTTCTACGCAATATAAGTCAGATGAATATAAGTAACCTGCTTCTGTCATGCTTGGGGGAATGCCCAGACGAAAGGGAACTCTATATTGAGCTCACTCGTGTCCAATCATCCAGGCATCATCGCAGGACTCTAATCCTGGGGCCACTGATGGTTTGCTTTTTATCGGTGACCTGCTATGTCGTCTAAACTGACCAGCTCTTTTTAAGGTTACTTCATGAACATGCAGAGAGCGAGATGTTGTCAGAATAAGCCGATAGGCTGCATTCAGACCTAAGGCTTCTGAAAGAGTGGATGGTGGCCAGTGGTATGGCTTTCAGCCTAAACAGATTCAGTGCAGTGCTACTTAGGATCTGTAGGTCACACAGGGCAAGGTACCCCTTGCGTAACGATAATCATAATTCTGACCGAAAAAGTAGACAAGAATGTAAGTTACATGGCCGATGTAGTGAGGGCTTAAACAGTTATACATTTTGTCCATAGAGAGGTTGTATAAAACATGCGTTAGACTACACCTTGAAGTGCACAATATCACTACTCCTCTGTTGCTTTGAAGAGAAGCTAACTTTTTGGAAATAGTTCCAGGACAGGGACAAAGGGGGTGACGGGTCTCCGAAATAGACCATATGATGAACGGCTAAAATATTTTCACACTTAGCCAACGTCGGCTCAGGGGGAGACCTAATTAATGTCTATAAGATTACGAATGGCCAGGATCAATCAAACAAAAGTATTCTTCTGTTAAGTTTGTGAGAGTTTCTTTGTGGCAATCCACGAATTATAACTCACCACAGGGCGAAGACTCAAGTGCGCTCCCATTATTTTGCAATTTGAATTTACCTTTCGCAATAACTCTTTTCTGGCATATGTGGCGACTGCACCACACATGGAAAGTTTTAGGCGGGGACTGGGCAGTCATGCAGTGACACGAAGACTGCGTCCAAACGGCTTATCATCTTAACACTCACCTAAGCCCGTCGTTTACTACTTCACATTCCCCCTTGTCTCACTCTCCTAGCTGCTCCATCTATTGGTTCCATGGCATCACTACTGATATATACATGTGACAATTTAAATTTAATTAGCCGTCTATATTTACGTTTCATTTTTTGAATTTTAAGTCAGCATAACCTACACAAATTATATATGCTATCACAATGGTTATCTCCTATCAACCACACATGATGACTACTGGGTGATAGGACCAACTCCATTCACAGTTGTGACGTGGTCTGAGCACATCGGAAACCACAAGTCCGATGTAATCATTGCCAGCACCACTAATTTTGGAGTCAACCATAGTTGAATGACTGGGTGAACTATGCAGAAATTACTTAAAGACCAAGAAATCTTAACTTACAACCACGAAGTGAGCACAAAAGAATCAAATTGATGTTCAACAGTTTGTGAAAACGAAATTGGATACTCAATACGTCCGTGTAACTTAGAATATTTTACGTATTTCTCTATGCTGTTGACACTGCGAATAACTGTTTGGAGTTGAGTTGTACCTTATATTTGACAACTTTGGTTTACTAAAGATGCATGTGTTATTTCTGTAGGATTTGCAAAACCAACTTCGGTAGACATTTCTGAGATTGTGGATTAATTTCAGAGTTGAGGATATAGATGATAGAAAGGTCAGCAAATGAACTCTGCGACGATTTTCCAACCTAGGGCGTCAACCTGAGAAGGGTTTTGGGCGTGCTGCTGTAAGTCCTACAGTTCTTCAAAGGTAGTTCTTCAAGGTAGAATCCACAATATTTTATATATTGATTGTACATATGTTTGTGTTAAGTAATTGTGTGGGTTCCAGTTAACGTAGTTGTTGGTTAATCTTGCTTGTAATAATGATAATAATGTGTATTCTCACATAAACATGCAAACATACATGAAAATGCATGCCATTTTTACAGGCGAGATCAAGTATGATATAATATCAAACCGACCTTACCTTCAGTTCATACTACCTACATTGAACCCTAACTATAGTGTTCTGCTGAATCTTGATCCACTATTCACAAAACCTATTCTTTTTGCTCTTTAAGTTTTTAATTTCTAATAAAGTAATCTGTTCATTGGGACGCATGCACACATATATAATATGTTCATAAAGATGTACGTGGAGACCTATTGGAAGCACTCATTAAGAAGGCTAGGGAGATGGAATATGAGGTGCGAACATGTCTGGTACCAAGCAGTATATTTGCGGTAGCCATAATAATCATAGTCTCAGAGCCTAACATCATAAAGGGAGGGAGGGTGGTGCTAGCTGATCGATAGATATGGTGGTGGTCACTAAGGTGAATCGCCCCATTCTGCAGGAACAGCAATATGCAATTTGACGGCTCGAGATATTTCTGATTTTTATGAGGGCTCAGATCTTTGTCTTGAAAAAGATAATAATGAACACCTAGACAGATCATGCTTCTGCCTTTAAACATATACCATTCGCTCAGCCTATTGTTGAGATGCGACTACGTGGGCTCTGCACAGATTTATGGGGCATCTTATAAATCAACTTGCTGTCCATTGACGGATCTTTAAATACCACTTCACAATGTCTTATCTCATTCATTTTCTAATAACGTCTTTCCTCGGTCCTCCTTATATTCCATTAAGCCTAACATTTTATAGCTCTTTATGAATTTGATTCGACTTATTCTATTCCTATTCTCTGTAGGGTACGGTTGTGCACCAAATGCACATAAAGATATAAAATAAAAACAACCGGCATGAGGATAAGTGTATTAAAACCAAAAGTGGATGTCAGTCTCGTCTCGTAAACCGTTAATGCCCAGCTCTTGCTACGCTGGGACTCACGCTGTTCCTCGAAGCTTCTCAGAAACGCTTGGTACGAACGGACGCAAAAACCAGAACCCAGTTTGGCGATTCGAGAATTATTTATTCTAACACCAACATATAACCAATATTACAACTAAGGCCTATGAACAAATATTACGATAATAAATCACAATATCACTTCTGACGGTTTTCTCCTGACTTCCTTCTGAACAGCGACCGATGAGACGATGACTGTTGATTAATGGATCTCTCCGTATATGCATCGACTATCGCAGACTGAACGCCGTGACTAGGCCTGACCCCTTCCCGATCCCTCTCATTGACTCTACTTTCGACGCACTGAGTGGCTGGAAATGGTTTTCCACGTTAGATTTAGCATCTGGGTACTGGCGGGTTGAAGTACGCCCGGACGACTGCCCAAAGACTGCTTTTATAACCCTGACTAGGTTGTACGAATTTCGCACAATGCCTTTCGGTTTGTGTAATGCCCCCGCCACTTTTCAACTGCTGATGCAAGTTGTACTGGATAGGTTAGTCCCACACCAATGTTGAATCCATCTTGACGATATCGTTGTCCACAGAATATCCGCCGAGGAGTATACAGATAACCTACGCACTGTTTTTAAACGCTTACGAACTGCTGGCTTAAATTTGAAACCGTTTAAGTGTACCTTTCTTCAGCAAGAAGCTATTTTCTTGGGTCACCGAATTTCACCAGATGGCATCCAGACAGATCCAGCGAAAACTCGCCACCCTAGCATCACTCCTGCATCGCTTAACGGAACAGGGTCGAAACTTTTTGTGGACTGGTGAGTGTCAAAATTCCTTTAACGAGTTGAAGAAACGCCTCACGTCATCACCTTGCATTTCCTGACACGTCTGCATCTGCTGGCTCCTTCATTTTAGATACTGATGCAAGTGCTACTGTCATTAGTGCTCTTCTCTCCCAAGTGGCGCCTGATGGTCAAGAACAGGTTATTGCATATGCTAGCCGTAAGCTGGGCAAACGTGAAACCAGGTATTCCACGATGCGCCGAGAGATGCTGACCCTCGTCCGTCTGCTCAAACACTTCTCGGACGCCCATTTTGAGCACGCACTGACCATCGTGCCCTGCATTGGGTCCAAACATTTTGCGAACACGAAGACAAGGTTGCTCGCTGGCAGGAGATTGACAGTTTCCGAGAGTTGGCTGACAGTTTCTGATAGTTTATGTTCGGGTTTCCTGGCGTCTGAAAGTCTTCTTCTTTCGACCCTGTTCCGTTAAGCGATGCAGGAGTGATGCTAGGGTGGCGAGTTTTCGCTGGATCTGTCTGGATGCCATCTGGTGAAATTCGGTGACCCAAGAAAATAGCTTCTTGCTGAAGAAAGGTACACTTAAACGGTTTCAAATTTAAGCCAGCAGTTCGTAAGCGTTTAAAAACAGTGCGTAGGTTATCTGTATACTCCTCGGCGGATATTCTGTGGACAACGATATCGTCAAGATGGATTCAACATTGGTGTGGGACTAACCTATCCAGTACAACTTGCATCAGCAGTTGAAAAGTGGCGGGGGCATTACACAAACCGAAAGGCATTGTGCGAAATTCGTACAACCTAGTCAGGGTTATAAAAGCAGTCTTTGGGCAGTCGTCCGGGCGTACTTCAACCCGCCAGTACCCAGATGCTAAATCTAACGTGGAAAACCATTTCCAGCCACTCAGTGCGTCGAAAGTAGAGTCAATGAGAGGGATCGGGAAGGGGTCAGGCCTAGTCACGGCGTTCAGTCTGCGATAGTCGATGCATATACGGAGAGATCCATTAATCAACAGTCATCGTCTCATCGGTCGCTGTTCAGAAGGAAGTCAGGAGAAAACCGTCAGAAGTGATATTGTGATTTATTATCGTAATATTTGTTCATAGGCCTTAGTTGTAATATTGGTTATATGTTGGTGTTAGAATAAATAATTCTCGAATCGCCAAACTGGGTTCTGGTTTTTGCGTCCGTTCGTACCAAGCGTTTCTGAGAAGCTTCGAGGAACAGCGTGAGTCCCAGCGTAGCAAGAGCTGGGCATTAACGGTTTACGAGACGAGACTGACATCCACTTTTGGTTTTAATACACTTATCCTCATGCCGGTTGTTTTTATTTTATATCTTTATGTGCATTTGGTGCACAACCGTACCCTACAGAGAATAGGAATAGAATAAGTCGAATCAAATTCATAAAGAGCTATAAAATGTTAGGCTTAATGGAATATAAGGAGGACCGAGGAAAGACGTTATTAGAAAATGAATGAGATAAGACATTGTGAAGTGGTATTTAAAGATCCGTCAATGGACAGCAAGTTGATTTATAAGATGCCCCATAAATCTGTGCAGAGCCCACGTAGTCGCATCTCAACAATAGGCTGAGCGAATGGTATATGTTTAAAGGCAGAAGCATGATCTGTCTAGGTGTTCATTATTATCTTTTTCAAGACAAAGATCTGAGCCCTCATAAAAATCAGAAATATCTCGAGCCGTCAAATTGCATATTGCTGTTCCTGCAGAATGGGGCGATTCACCTTAGTGACCACCACCATATCTATCGATCAGCTAGCACCACCCTCCCTCCCTTTATGATGTTAGGCTCTGAGACTATGATTATTATGGCTACCGCAAATATACTGCTTGGTACCAGACATGTTCGCACCTCATATTCCATCTCCCTAGCCTTCTTAATGAGTGCTTCCAATAGGTCTCCACGTACATCTTTATGAACATATTATATATGTGTGCATGCGTCCCAATGAACAGATTACTTTATTAGAAATTAAAAACTTAAAGAGCAAAAAGAATAGGTTTTGTGAATAGTGGATCAAGATTCAGCAGAACACTATAGTTAGGGTTCAATGTAGGTAGTATGAACTGAAGGTAAGGTCGGTTTGATATTATATCATACTTGATCTCGCCTGTAAAAATGGCATGCATTTTCATGTATGTTTGCATGTTTATGTGAGAATACACATTATTATCATTATAATAATAATAATATATATTCTCATTTTTTACATGAGGGACGCCAGTTTACAGGCATCATCAATTCGATAATTTACACATAATATTAATGAGCATATTTAGTAAAGGTAATATAATAAAGTACTTTTTTTTTCCCTAGCTATGTAGGGTACACCAATTGTATAGGCATGCATAAATATTGTTTACAATATTATTACAAGCAAGATTAACCAACAACTACGTTAACTGGAACCCACACAATTACTTAACACAAACATATGTACAATCAATACATAAAATATTGTGGATTCTACCTTGAAGAACTACCTTTGAAGAACTGTAGTATAAGCTGTAGTTCCGTTGTTTTCGTGAGCGGGTGTTGCATTAGGTCCGTTCACAGTGTCACCGAGCAAGGCCCCTCACCATGCGGTTTCCGTGGTTGGGGTCTGCGTTATCGTCCACGCCAGCTGCCGTTAGTTGTAGGGCATGGGATTAATCTGGGAGACTTTCCCCGGGTAGTTGTCTACGACTGAATAATTTTAGTGGGGCATGGTCGTAGCCCAATTTGAGATTGATGCAATTATCCAGAATTAGCCAGTTTTCGGTCATGGATTTTGTGCTGCTGAACCTGGCAGCATCGGCACGTACGAAAGCATCCTCAGATAGGGCATTGAGGACATGGAGGAAGTGGTGGGCTGGTGGAGAGATGCTGAGGAGTGCATGGATACGTTTCTTCCATCGGGGGTAGTCTGATGACTGTTGCAGCTTGGAGGACGAGGCAGCGCGGGCACAGTGGGCTTGGTGATTTCACTTTCTTCTAGAAACAGCTTGGGGAGGCCATCATCCGGTGAATTTTCCATGTTGACTGCAGAAGATCCCACCTCCGACGCCAACTGTAACAGAGAACCACGCACACTCACAGATGGAGAAGGAAGAACGCGGAGTGCCAGGAAAGACGTACATTGTGATTGTCAGCAAAGTCTCATAAACCGTTAATGCCCAGCTCTCGCTACGCTCGGGCCCACGCTGTTCTTAGAAGATTTCTCAGAAACGCTTAGTAACAACGGACGAAAAAACCAAAACACCAATTGTTGACTTGAGTATTATGTATTGTTACACCAGCATATAAATCAAGTATCACTAAGCAAACTAAGGTCTGAAAACAAATATTACAATAATAAATCTCTGTATTACTTCTGACGATGTTTCAATCTTCTTTCTGAACAGCGACCGATGAGACGATGACTGTCGTATTGATGCCTCCGCGAAAATTGGGGAAGTTGATTTTGAGCAAACAACCAAGAATTGATCGTTCAATCTTCAACTCCATTGACACTCCCCGGCAAAAAAGGGATCCAACCCTTTTTTCCTTCACGACCAATGCACGTTGACTTGGATGCCATTGCGAGAACCTGGGTCACACGGACAGAGCTGAAATGGAAAACAAACAGAAAAGCCAACACACCACAAGCATACCCACAGCACAATCTCACACATCAATGACGACCTGCGCCTCCAGACAGAGACCTCCTCTTGACATCTTGCAACACAATCGCCACTTGCTAGAATGACTCTTGCAGAATGCAAAGTGACCATGGCAGCACCTCACGATACTCTACGCACATCCTCTTAATTACTCACTACCAATTACCACTGAAATCGCTTGTCACTCATTCTGCCTCAGTTCTAGTAGCGGTGACGCATGCGAGCCTCAGTCGTTTACACTCTTTCTCCCCGGCGTGTCGGACCGCAGCTAACAATTATCTCCGTGTGCATTTCATTCTCAGCAATAGCCTAGCCTCCCCGGCGTATACGACCCATCTGCTGTCCTTAACATCAATCAATTCATTCACGGATGTAGAAGACTGGACACAACTTCAGAAGTAATCACGACGAAAATTTTAACAAAATTATGCAATAACAACAAGGTACGAAAACAACGAGTAAACACAATGAATCCAAATAACACCAATTGATATGACACACCACACGTATATACAAACAGTACACACAAACTCGCATTTCATGTCTTGATGGAATTCCTTTGAAGAATTGCAGGACTTACACCAGTACGCCTACAACCCTTCACAGGTTGACGATTGTAAGTTGTGGAATGTCCAGACACAAACAAGATTAACCAACAATTACATCAATTGGAACTCACACAACTATTTAACACAAACATATGTACAATCAACACATCAAATGTTGTGGATTCTGACACGACAAACTACCCTTGAAGAACTGTAGGACTTACAGCAGTACGCCTACATTCCTTCTCAGGTTGATGATCCAAGTGGAAGTCGTCCGGACACAAACAGAATTACCAACAGCTAGATGACAGATGATATCAATTCAGTATATACAATATGAACATATGTACAAGATCATACACCAAGCACATTGGACTGCTCATTGATGCGCTACCCTTTGAAGAACTGTAGGACTTACAGCAGTACGCCTACAACCCTTCTCAGGTTGACGCCCTAGGTTGGAAAATCGTCGCAGAGTTCATTTGCTAACTTCCTTCTATCAGCTATATCCTCAAATCTGAACGGCAACACGCCCATGTCATTGTATCGTAGAATATAGATGACCAACAAACACACGACATATCTCATCAACCAAGTATAGAAACAGAGTAATTTACACCAAAGATAATAACATTCAAATAGTAACTTGAAACTAGAAATGCCTTTATTCGTGCAAGTCAATTTAACAATAACTCTCTCCTTTACACTTGGCTTATCCACACTAAACTGACCATTGATATTCGTCCTTTCAAACGAACTGATACTACCATAGTCATTGCACAAGATACTTGAGTTGATGGGTGTCTGTTTCATTGTGGATGACAGCACCAACGATGACTGAGTGACACAAGGTGATGAACTTAGTGGTGGATCAGAAGCTGTTCTTGTTCGGCTCTCAGATAGTTGTCCAACTGCAAGATTACCACCACTGCTGTCTTTCACTACTAGTTCGGGTTTAGCACTATCATCTGATGATAGGTGGGCTACACGCTGATCAATTACACTGACTGTCTCACAAGTATGCACACCTTTTGGAACTGCATCTGCGTTCAATTCTACTTCACGTTGTAGTTGTACAGAACCTTTATTTAACTTAGCAGTAGTAGGCATATCCCTCATCTCATCATGATCAACCAAAGACAACTGTGAAGTATCATGATCATTATCACGAATATTCACTTTACCGTCAACTTCATCATTTTCAAACTCTTTAATAACAGAAGTAGACAATTTTGGTTCCTCCTCACAAATCATTAAAGGTTTTATAACTTCACTCTGACTAGTAATACCTTGTAAACTTGTGGAGTCAGAACTGCACTCTGAAGCAGTAACTCTATTCTGTGACACTCTATTCAACAACGGCTTACCAGTTGCAACTACAGACTTCTTCACCGCACCGTTATCGTCACACAATTCGGAGTCAGGCCTGGAGTTTACATTTAGCTTATCACTGAACTTGCTCACTGGTTCACAGTTCACTTCTGTATGCACCTCTTGCACACGTGTAAAACAAACCGTGTTTGTCTTGCATCTTGTAACTTATCTGTTGAGGATGTACTACGAAACCTGTTACACTCACTAGGTCTATATGCATTACTAGACATCATGGAGCTTCTCGATATCCACCTCTCTGAGGCTTATTCGTCATCAATGAGTGCGTTTTACCCTCAGACTGCTCTATTCTAGGGGTGAGATCTAATAGACTGGCGAACTTGCTCATAGATTGATTGACACTAGTATTTACCAGTTTCAGGATATCATCAAACTTTGGCTCGATACCCTCATCCTCCATACGGGAGCTTATCTTCACCCACTTCCTTTGCAGTCGAGTAGGTAGACGTCTTGCTATTACTTCTAGTATAAAACTCGAGTTGAGGTCACTCATTCGATTCATCGAAATCATTCCATTCTTGTAAATTAGCAAATTATCTAAAAACTCAGTGAGTGCCTGGGAGTCATCCTGTAATTGACCACCATTACCCTTAACAGCCTCGAATAATTTCCCTGCAATCATCGAGGGTCTTCCAAACCTTTGGCGTAATATGCTCATAGCCTCATCGTAGCCCTCCTTTGGCTTCATAAACTTACAGCACTGTATAGCTCTTGCAGCATCTCCAGTGCAATATCTCATCAAATACATTAACTTCAATTCATCATTTAATAAAAACTACTCAACATGATCTCAAACTCCTTTACAAATTGTAAATAATCAGCCGGGTTTCCATCAAAACACCGTGGTTCAAATTTAGGGAGTTTGATGTTCCTATTATCCCTGAACGGCGAAACAGTAACATCAACCATGTCATGCTTAACATCAGACACATCGTTACAATTAACAGACAAGTCACCATGACTTACTTTCCTGTTTGCATCCAAGACACTCTGTCCCTTCTTTGACCCAGGCATTGTTGAACTTGACCCAATTCCAAAAAAGTTCCAGATATTGCTTGTTCAAAGAGGACTTGACCGGCACCAGGAAAAATGAACGGCGACTATCCAAACTTTCACCAACTGTTTCAATCCGCCAGATCTGTTTCTATCGTCAGAAACTGTCAGCAAAGTCTCATAAACCGTTAATGCCCAGCTCTCGCTACGCTCGGGCCCACGCTGTTCTTAGAAGATTTCTCAGAAACGCTTAGTAACAACGGACGAAAAAACCAAAACACCAATTGTTGACTTGAGTATTATGTATTGTTACACCAGCATATAAATCAAGTATCACTAAGCAAACTAAGGTCTGAAAACAAATATTACAATAATAAATCTCTGTATTACTTCTGACGATGTTTCAATCTTCTTTCTGAACAGCGACCGATGAGACGATGACTGTCGTATTGATGCTTCCGCGAAAATTGGGGAAGTTGATTTTGAGCAAACAACCAAGAATTGATCGTTCAATCTTCAACTCCATTGACAGTGATTAAACAAGATTTTAAAGTGTGCAGGCACAAGTTACTTATCATCCCTTAGAACAAGTCCGGCTAAACGCTCCTCTTCTTGCTCCAGTGAGTTTACACTAGAATTCGTTTCTGCAAAAAAGAAAAGAAAAACTTGTGTCAGTCAAGTCTCATAAACCGTTAATGACTAGCTCTTGCTACGCTGGGCCTCGCGCTGTCCCTCGAGACTTTTCAGAAATGCTTAGTACTAGCGGACGCAAAAACCGGAACACAGATTGGCGACTCGCGAATTCTTTATTCTAACACCAACATATAACCAGCACTAAGGTCTACGAACAAATATTACAACAATAAATCACGATGTTACTTCCAACAGTTTTTCAATCTTCCTTCTGAACACCGAACGATGAGAGGATGACTGTCACATTGATGACCCACCAAAATTATGTGGAAGTTGGGTTTGAGCAAACAACCATGAATTGATCGTTCAATCTTCAACTACACTGACAACTTGTTTAGTGGTATTGTACCAGTTTTTTTCCCATCACATTACCTTCGATTAACGCGACATTTCGTAATTCCTGCATCAATTTGACTCACTATTAGTACATAAAAAATTATAATTTAGACTTAAACCAATACCTTGTAATCTATTCTTTTAAAGTTTCTAGTGGCTTTTTCCATTTCCCAATTTTTAATTTCATAAAACAGTGTTCTATTTCAATTTGCACTTTCCAAATATGATCATGCCTGTACAAACGGTGCTGAATTCTTGTCCTTGTGTGACAAGTTGAATTTCTGAGCCCAGAATTAGCGCACGAGCCACTTGCGGTTAAGAATCCAGGTAGTTATTATCTAGCGAGAAACGTAAACGTGAAGCATTGCGAATGAGGGATCAACAGAACCCTCTAATATCGAGAGGTTCATCGCGTAAAGTTACAATTTTGACGTTTGGAAAAAGTATTGGAGAATTTCTAGCTCACCCTGATTCTTCTGGCATGTCTTTCTATAAGGCCAGATAGACACACGATAAATCAGATAGATTTCAGCTCAGATTAAAGGAATTAGATGAGTCATCTAGTGGACTCAGGATTCAGAAAAACGGAAGGTGAAGATCCAGGCTGCCATTTACCGGAGAAGCCCTAACGGTCTAACTGAAGGCTTTCGCAGAGGTTAAAGACATACTGAAATCCATATTTCACACTCAGAAATTGAAGCAACAATCGATACGTTCACATTAGTCACCATGAAAAATCAGAGGCGTTAAGCAACACCCAATAAAATTGGAACAAAGGGACACTTAAACCCTGAGGAACTGACATAAGAGGAACCGTAAATACGTACGCAGGGCGAAACAAACTCGCAAGACAACAAATGGTTCTCTAAAGAAACTTGGAAGCTGATGAGGAAGAGAGGGATGTAGAGTCTGTAGGGCTTTCACAACGGAGTTTGCTTTGGCTACTTAGGTGTGGTAAGTGATTATGGTATTTAGGACGATAAGGCGAATAACTGGGTGGGAACTATATCTTATTTATGAGTTGTTGTTATGAGAGTTCTTCATCTACTGAATTAGGAATGCCATTCCGAATGCCTGACTAGGTTTCACTTTCACTTGTCCTCCTCAGTGCTTTAGAAAAGACAATTTTAAGGGCACAATTAGTCTTGCACAACAATACGGGCTCTTGGCCAGTAACTTTAGCTATTACTTTGATAGAGAAGATGGTATCTAAATAACTAAAAATGAACTAAGACTGACGGAAACGCTGAAGCGTGAAGCTGAGCAGAGTCTCTAAGGCAACGTAAACAGAAGTGGATTGGAGTACCAGGAAATGAAAAAGACACTTTTACGACACATTGCTGACTGAAGAGAACTAGCTGTGGGTAAGAGACCATCGATCCCTACATCACGTAAACAGGTCGGTATCGAGGAAGATTCATAGACAGGTGGAGCCGTGGAGGGAACCCAGTTACCGTTGAAGCGAACCAAGTGGAAGGCATATCTGGTCAGTTCAAAGAAGTAAGGAATCAAGTATTGGTTTGTAAGGATTTCGTTGATTGCTTACAGTATTTCATCATGAGCTGACATCAGTTAGAGAACCATTGGAAAACCAGCTGGGAGTACTGAAAAGAGGTTTCGTCCTAGTTTGCGACTCCTCATCAGTACGCACCCATCACATGGGTTAGAACCCAGGACCTTCCGGTTACAAGACGACCTCGTAGATCAGTGAGCCACTGGGACCCGATCCAATGGGCCATGAATTCCAACTTTTGCCAATTCACGATATAGCGCAACCGCTAGCCAATGTCTTCGGTGAGTATTTGTCCTTACACCCGACCTGCTGCACCCTCCTGGTCACGATTTACCACTGGAACCCCAGGTAACTAACTACCTGAATAGGGCCAGTCGCCAGTGAGCATGTTGATTGATATTCAAGTATTGGTTTGTAGGGATTTGGTGGAATGAATCGGCCAACCCACGCAACCATCAGAAACAGAATTAACAGAGGCCACCAGCGCTCTGACAGCAACATATTTCAAATTCCATAAAGTTACCGAAAGCCTGTTAACCAGGATTCTAATAGGGAAACTCCCGAAGTCGCTGAAAATGGATCAAGATACCCCAGTGGACACGCCCACGCTGATAATGCAGAAGTTGTGGAGGATAAAGAAAGTACCTGCAGATTCGGGGATTGTTAAAGAAGTGTGACTTAAGTACATGTAAAAATGACGCAGAGGCATTCTCACATTCATTCCACATCATGCCGTCCTGAAGCCCACCTACGAAGTAACAGCAAAGGCACCGTTCAGTCAACCGGAATCCAGAGGGTTAATCGCTAGTTCTGTTTTTCACAGAAAGAGTGATGCGTTAGGAATATAACGCACTAACACACTCAGAATTCTGCGTCAGGAGGCATAGTTCACATATGAACCAATCAAAAGCTGCTGTGATCATATCCAACACCAAAGTATACATAAATGTGTAAACGTTTCCAGAACGACACAGTTTCTGAAATCCTAGGCACTGCTCAAACACGCTTCAATGAATATTGTAAAATCAACTGTCATCCGAATCTCAGAAACTGTCAATGTCCAACTCTTACTACGCTGAACCTCACACTGTCCTAGAACACAGATTGGCGACTCGAGAATCCTCTATTCTTACGCCATTATGTAGCAAACAATAATGTTATACACACAAGGTCTAAGAATAAATGTTATAACAATAAATCAAGATAATACTTCTGATAGTTTTCTCTCTTCCACCGAACAGCGAACGATGAGACAATGACTGATGGATTGATGACTCCCGCGAAAATTATGGAGGGGTTGGGTTTGAGCAAACAACCATGAATTGATCATCCAATCCTCAACTACATTGACATCAACTGACAGCTGGAGGTTGGAAAATGGTGCTTGTATTTCTACGACAGTTCAGAGTTTGCTGATAAGTGATGCGAGCATAAAATAGTAGTTCAACCGAACATTTATCTCACCCCCCAAGTTCATGATTAAGTTAATCAGTACTCGCCAAATACGGTAGTTTATGCAGCCTACATTGTCCATCTACATGCGACCACCCAGGAACTAAATGAGGCAGTGTAACAGTAAAATGTGAAGCTCATAAGACCAGGGAATAGATGTTAGGAATAAATGGCGCCATGCACTAAATTATTTACTAAGTTGAAAGCTTGTAATTGGTGTAGTCTTGCGAATCATCTTGCAACGGCTACGAAGATTCCTCAGATACAGACAGGCTAGATTCAGGAAACAAGCCGTTGGCGGGACAAGCTGGAACATTATATATTATTGTCACTCAACAGAGAACAGAATGACAGCCACTCCTATACCACAACTTTACCGACTGTGGAAAGGTCCCTGAGATTGTCTACAGCATAGCAATTTCGAAACTGCCTTAACACCGTGAAGTATTGCAAACCTTCATAAACTTCCTTTAAGAGCCATGCGTATGATGACGCCCCAAGCCTTTTAAATGGAGGCAGGAGTTGCCCACAGTCACGGACTATATTCCTAAATGTGGGCGGGGGCAATTCATGCATCAGACTTTGGAATGCGAGGAAAACAGCATATTTCGGACTGATCAAAAGATCTTGGGGGATGTGGATTCCTCAGATGACACACCTCACCTCGCACAAACCAGAGGATTTACGTGAAAAACAAGAAAGTGATAACAGAGAAAGAAGGGGTGCTTAGCATGTCCAGCCAATGAAAGCAATCATTTATGCTCATCAGAAGAAGGAATATAAGGAAGCCCAACTGTCTCACTTGTTTTTACAGGTAGAATCGATTAATTTACAGGCAACACAGAAAAGTCTTTTGAAACTGGGCAGGAGCGGGAAAGGGAGACATGCATCCCTTACTGTGAAAATAGAGTAGGGATCTACCGTATTCACGATTAATGACTAGATTTGGACCTTCAATACTTGTCAACTCAGTTCTTCCGTACTGTTCAGAGGCCTCGTAAATTACCTAAATCATTTGCAACGGGCTGCCGGCATATATTTAAAGCTGCCTTCTGTCCATAGTGAAGGTCAGATGGCTAGCCAGAAAGGATAAGCAAGAAAGAACTTTAAAAATTAAACCTTCAAAATCTTATCTCCAAATGAATATTCATAAAGAAACGGGGAACGACTAATCATACTCTAAGGGATCACTGAGCGACAGTAGGCGTAAGAAACTCGAATGGTACCCTGACGGCGAAAGAGTTGAACTTCTGAAGCTGACATGGAGTAGATCTTTTGAGAAGGAAATGAGGCCATTTAGGACATTATTAAACCTGCGCTATAAGAAAAAAGGGAACAAGATGAGGTGGCGATGTGCTGCTGGAGCCTTATAACCAGAACTCAAGGAAAGTCTAGTTATTATGACAAATATAATGATGGTCATACTATTATCAAATAACTCGCAATTCCTCCATGGGCAACGTTATCTCACGAAGACAGTAAGTTTCTTCCTAAATAGTTAATGCTTAAGCAAAGTTGTAGCACATGATCTACTCTGCCTTTCATTTGTAACCTAATAATACAAATATACACTTGGAAATAATAGAAATACAATCGGAAAATAATAGAAGAGAGAAGGACAGTGAAACAAAAGATTATCCAGTGCACCGACGATAAACAAAAACAGGAGTTGAATGCAAACTACAATACACTGAACAAAAGAGTGAAGAAGAGTGCCAGGGAAGACAAAAGAAAATATTATGAAACCATGGGAAGTGAAGCAGAACAAGCTGCAGGCAAAGGAGACCTCGCCACACTCTACCAAAGAACTAGGCACTTTTCGGGCAAAACTTCGACACAAACTGAGCCAGTAAAGAACGACAATGTGAAGTCAACCACCAAAGAGGTGAAACTAAGAAAACACTGGGCTGAACACTCCAAAAGACTTCTAAATCGACCGCCACCTACAACGCACCCAACAATTCTAACAACGGAAGCAGAACTACCAGCGAATATCGACCCCCGACGAAATAAAAAGTCCTGAATCCAATAAAGATGCAAAAGCTGGAAAAGCAGCAGGTCCAGATGGAATCCCAGCAGAATCATTGAAAATGCACCCAGAGACAACAGCGGACTTGATAACACCACTGCTGGAGAAGGTGTGGAAAGAAGGCAAAGTACCTGAGGATCGGAAGAAAGGATACTTATTCAAACTACCAAAGAAAGGAGACTTAAGTCAGTGTAAAAACTAGCGCGGAATTATGCTCCTGTCCATTCCAAGCAAAATACTAAGCCGCATCATCCTGGAGAGAATCAAACAAGTCCTAGATGAAAAACTTCGACCGGAACAGGGCGGATTCAGGAGAAACAAGTCATGTATTGATCAAATCGCCACACTCCGGATCATCATTGAACAAAGCTTGGAATCGCAGTCACCTCTCCACCTCACTCAACTTCATCGACTTTGAAAAGGCCTTCGACAGCGTCGATCGAGAGGTCATTTGGAAACTACTTCGCTACTACGGGGTCCCATCGACAATTATACATCTCATCCAACAGTTATACGACAATGCTGCATGCCAAGTAATCCACAACGGGAAACTTACGGAAGCCTTCGAAGTGAGAACGGGAGTGAGGCAAGGCTGTCTATTATCGCCAATGATCTTCCTGATTGCAGTAGATTGGATAATGCGACAGACAGTGGCGTGCAATGAGGAAACAGGCATAAAATGGACTCACACAACAACAAACTTGGAGGATCTGGACTTCGCCGATGACATATGTCTGATTTCCCACAAAATGGAAGATATGCAAGTGAAAAGCAACAAGTTGGCAGAAGAAGCATCAAAGATAGGACTTCAATTGAACATAGAGAAAACAGAGGTGATGAAGGTTCCTGGCCAACACCAACACCAACAACAACAGACAACAATCAGCATAAATGGGGGGGTAACCTGAAAGTAACAACCTCCTTTACCTACCTACCTGGGAAGCATCGTTCCAACTACAGGTGGAACTGACGAGGATGTCAAAGCCAGAATCGGAAAGGCAAGACAAGCTTTCATTACTCTTAAGTCTGTGTGGAGGTCAACATCACTCAGCATGAAAAATAACATCCGGATTTTCAACTCCAATGTAAAGTCAGTGCTACTATACGGATCAGAGACTTGGCGAACCATAAGGAGCATCTCAAACAAACTACAGACCTTCATTAACAGTTGTCTTCGCTCAATACTCAAGATCAGATGGCCGGCCAGAAGAGATCAGCGAAAGGGATCTCTGGCAATGAGCGAACCAACACAGCAGGAACCGATTGTGAAACAAATAGGCAGGAAGGAATGGAGATGGATTGGCCATACTCTGAGGAAACCACCAAGTGACATCACTAGACAAGCCATTGCTCGAGTGGAACCCGAAGGGGAAGCGGCGAGTTGGTCGTCCCATGGTGGGTGACTTGGAGGAGGTCATGTGAGGAGGAGATGAAAGCATGTGGGCAGACTTGGAGTGGGGTGAAAAAGTTGGCAGAAAACCGAAGGCAATGGAGATGCGCAGCTGAAGCCTTATGTTCCTCTAGGAATTAAAGGATATAATAATAATAGAAATTTATCCTTGTATAAATTTGTGAGGTAATTTTGATCCTTTCTTTTTACGACAGGATCTAGTCATTTTAATCTGGGCCCTTGTTTTAACATTTCAAAGGCTTCTTAACATTATTCTCAGCCGCTATTCTGACATCTACCATAGTTTCCGTGATTGTGCAGAAATATGTTTACAACCAGTTTAATCCTGATTATTTTATTTTCTCTTCATGAACCCTGCTCATCAAGGGACTTCCACTGGGCTAATTTAACATATCTTAAAATTGTGGACAAAATGCAAGGTACACCTTTTAAATCAAAACCTAGTTTTCACTGATACTTTTATGCAGCAGACGGATATTTTAGTTCAAACCGTGTTAGAGACGCCTTGAAGTTCACTGATCCGTGGTTTTTCTTAACAAAAGACCCCTACTCAATGAAAGAACATGACATCGGATATGGGGCCAAAATGGGGGCTCCTACTACGGTAAGTTGAGTTGCTCATTCTGCCGTTTAAGTGTTAGCTCATATTATAGTTGTATCACATCAGTAGCAGTTTTACCTGTTGCACTTTAGACTTCAAATTACCCACCAAGTTTAGTCGTTTTTTGCAACATACTTGTTGGAAAAATTAGAATTAAAATTAGTATTCGAGGGGAGAATAACCCACCTTGATTAATTGGTCGTCGACTACATCTTATAACTAGTCTCATCTCATAGACATTCCCCTATCATATTCCTGACGGTAGTCTCAGAAAAGCAACTTGTACTCAAAGCCGGAGTTGCTAGACTTGTAAATATTAAAGATTACAAATGGTTTCGGACGTAGAATTATCAGATGTAAATCAGCAGTAAAATTTTTCAAAAATGAAAAACAATCTTATTATTTCTGACAGAAAAGAAAAGAAAACAGCATAAGAATGGTATTATCAGCAGAAAATTTTGAAATAAGGATTTCGGAATCTTTAAAGTTTGTCACTGTGTACAGAACTTGGTCCCTATTAGAGGATGCGGATTGACTAACAGAAACCGCGTTTCTGTATTGTCTAGCCAGAATGGCAGGAGCTGAAGAGTGGTGCCAGCTGGTCATATACGGATGACCTTTCGGTTATGGTCAGTCACATCAAAAAAGACCTGAAATATCGTAAATATAACACATGAACAAATATATAATTGAACGAACTCATCCGATTTGTTTGCGTGTTTACTAAAGAAGATGAAGTTCATACTAGTTCTCATTAGTTTATACTAACTCAAATTCTTATAACCACAACTCCTACAGTATTTGTCCTGCGTACACCAAAAGCAAGTCATAACCCCAAACTGACCGTTCAAAACATGAAGTATATTTCGAGGTTAAACTCTCTGTGTGCGAGGAAAGTTACTTTACTAGCTAGGATTCATAAACGAACAAATGTAACACGACGGTTTGCCAAATCTCATGGATGCCTGGCCGCCAGCCTTCAGCTAAACGAGTCAAATTAAACAGTAAAGGTTAGCATCTCTAGTTGGATGGTGAATTCTGTAGACTTATAATTTTGGGGATTTTTTTACTACTCCACCCTCAAAACTCAAAAATCATCAGTAAATTATGCACATCTTGACATTTTCTAGTTACAGTCAGCGAATACTTCATCATCCTTGATTAACAGCAAGTACGGAACTATTCAAGGTATTCTCTGAAAAGGACGGAAATATCTGAAGCAGCTAAGTGGAAATGCAATGCTTATATGCACTATATTCCCTGTGTAGCAATTCTCAACAGGCAAATAAATTCACTAGACGAAAGGAAACCTAGAATTCGTTGTCAACAGGAACAGATTTACTGACTGGTAACGATAAGCAAAAGAAATTACGGCGAACAAAAAGCTGATATGATGATTAAATATTCACTCGACAAACATTCCGAAACCCTTGTAACACTAATGATTTAGCCTTCTATACAGATATCCTTTACAGTTATTTAGATAATTTTCAGTACCTTTCATTGCGTTCCTAATTTTTCCCTCTTATTTGTTGATATAGAATGCACGTGTTCTGCAGGCATTAGAAGCCCACCTTCAACGTGGTTCACAAGCTTTAGATATTGAAACAAGCGGGGGTTATCTAGCAGCTTGTATGTGGCTTATGGTAAGACTGATGCAATGTGTTTATAAGCTTTTTGTCTAAAAATCACATGTTAAAAGTCAACCAAAAGAAACATGGGAAACCATGATTTTTCCCACTAAGCACTAGAAGGTGAGACGTATATAAAAATGAAAGGATTTAAGCCGATAGAAACTCACCAACGTCTATGAAGCTTAGATTCAAATATTTCCGTAAACTGACTCTCAGTGTGTTATCTACCTCGAATATAGCATATCGTTACACCTTCTCACGCGGTTCAAAAGCGACACTTTTCGCTTTATTCAGCATGTGAAACTGGACATCTATACAGTCTACTGTTTACCGATTAATTCTTGTATAGTTGTTGCTATTGTCAAAAACCATCACTTGTCAGTCAGAATACTGTGTGTATGTGGCTTGACAGCCTCCAAACACATGCTGTATTCTTATTTCCTTTAACAAAACAAAGTGTTTAGTTTCACACTAAACAAGATGCACCAACCACAAACCTTGGATTTTTAGTGTACTGCTTCTGTGCCATGTAGAGTCAGATGCATTTGAAGGAATTCTGCATTGTTGTTTATTGCCGTCTAATAAAAGTGTTTTATTTGAATTCCACGTAAGGTTATCCATTGCTTTTAAGAATCGGATAGATGTTGATTTCAAGTCATGACTGGAAATATTTTATATCTGAACACATGTCTCCTACAACTAGAAATATTATGACGGTTAATGTTTCCCAATCAGCTTTCCGAATAAAATTTACCTTTAAAGTCCGTGATAAGCATTTCTCACCAATATGATGTTGTCTGTGGATTCGACTGCATTTAATGGTTGGCAAAATACAATGTACTTAATTGTATCAACTTTTGTATCTCATATGAAAGTAATTATGAAGGTGAAGGATCATTCAAGTCAGACTAATTTACGTGAGTACTAATTGATAAAGCTACGAAATTTGTACAAATCCCCGAATTTTTAATGCTTCATCAACAATAGAACATATATTTGCTAGACAGCATATGCGCCTTGTTGAACCCATTTCCTTATCAAATGGAAATTTTTTGGCATAGTTATCCTTTTGAGTAAAATTATATGGCCCAATAGAATCAGTCCATACGATGTGTATTGCTCGACCTGTTTTTTATTTAGAGCTGGATATATGAAACTTTTCATCAACCAGCATTTGAAAGTTGTAAAATATAAATGTAATGTCCATAGAATCCCTGAGGGGACTGCTTATGTTATTAAAGTACTTGATGGATTCAAGATGGGGAAATAAAACTTCATAAGATTAACTAATTACACTGGAGAACTGATGTTTCTCCCTTTCAAAAAGTATTACAAATGTCGGTAAATGCGTGGTAACAAACGGTTGATGCTTGAAATCGTTTATGCTAATATGGTAGCTTATGAGATTAAATTCACGCTATGTAGAGAAAAGTAACTGTTGAGCATCTACGAAGAAGGGTTGAACAATTAGACGAAACCAAGAGTTCCAGCAAATTCAGTTAGTAGGCACTTATGGAAGAAATGATATGACTCAGATGATGATCTATCCTTCAATAGCATCGGTGGACAATAAGACAGGTAAACATACTCAGAGGAGTTTAACATCTTCTTAGCTAAATAAATGTTGTCTTCTCTGAATCTTCCTTCTTTTACCACTCTATGTGTTCGAAATCCACCCACGATTTTCTGCCTGCTTGCTATAATTATTTATATTTGTAGGCTCTTGTTATGCTATTATTAATTTTATTACTTTAACTGTAATCTGGTTTCTATAAATTTTATACAGATTGCTGCCACTAGGATATAGACTACTTGTATTGATTATTTGGAATGAAGTTGGTTAGTCACAAAATATTTGATTTTGATTTTCTAAATGAGTAATATACTAACTATTGGGAAGAAAATGAACTGTAGGAGAATGTTACCTTGAAGTTGATATAACTCAACTTCAAAAGACATGTGAATAAGTCAGTTAACCGGTAGAGACCATTTGCAGCTCACAAATATCTACTTGGCGTTGTTGTGTATGCCAAGCGAGATAGTTGCATTCTGTACCTAAATAGCTTCCTCAGTACTAATTTCAACAAATTATTATAACTTCTTCACTTGTTATCTAACCTTTTATCTGTGTTGTTTATTATTTACTGACATTGTTATGGTTTCATCTAAGATTTGCGCACTTTCCTGGATGCATCAGTGTATGTAGTTGCCTGCGCGCACCGGTATGATGGAATCATTGTCACGTATTTTGACTGCTAATTTATGCTCGTGGACGTGATGACGAAGAGAACATTTGCCATGGTTCAGTTTATCTTATAATTGATTCTGGTACTATCACCCTCGGAATTTACTTCTTCTGATTGACTAACTCTGGATTTAAGTAGCTTTGTTGGCTAGATTTTAGTACCACGACAACGGTTTTTGTAATTTTCGTCATATAATAGGACACTCATGGAATCACCCACATCAATGAGCTATTATGAAGATGCTAGATTTCATGGTTCTACCAATGATCATTCTAAAATTGTGGATGTATTCCGTCATTGACTTATTCATGATAATTGGCCCTTATAACTTAATCAGCGACATTTTACATGATATCAAATTGACAAGAGAGGTGAAATAGGACAGCGAATTCCATTTCCAAATGTCTTAACAAGGAGGGCAAGTAGAGGAAAATCGAAATGCAAGTATGTACAAAATGAATACATACAGATCAACTAGTAAATTAAAACAGAACACTTCAACAACGAAGTAAAGCGTCTGTATGCAAGCATTACTAGAAGGAGCTAAGACACACTAGAGAATTTCTCTTTTAAGGAGAACAGAGGTAGGGGATATCTCCTGGGTGTCTTCCTGAGAGATGAATACCCATAGAGCATTACCGAAATGTTGTCAATCCCATGTGAATAACGTTTTTGAAATCAATGCTGAAATGATAGAATTCTTTGAAATAGTTTAATGCAATCGGATAGTAACCGTGCAATCCTAATTACTTTATTTTTAAATGAATGAATTGATGTTTTAGTATGAGTTATTCTTTAAGAAATACATTACCTAATTATTTTTAGATTTTTGCTTGTTTTCATTAGGTTCGCGCTAAGGGTGTTGTTGTGGCCACTAGCAGGATAGAACAACTGACAAAATTAGCTGAGAATAATGTTGATCGTTGGCGGAATAATAGTTTTATGCCCATCTTAGGGAGCAAAAGCACTGGTATCCTCTTTGCAACTGGCGATCCTTTTACCTTACAAAAAGCCCATCCTTCATATGATGCTATTTATCTTCGTACTACTGACCAACGCACTATTGATTCTGTAAGTCTGCAGATATATTGTGCCAATCAAATCTTATGTGTCATACACTTATTCTATTAGCTAATTTAAAAGAGTTCCCACTTAAGTAAGTACTGTAACAATATGGTAATTACATTTTATGTTCAATGTTGTTCATTCAGTGGGTTGAGTCACGCTTACTCTGTAAGTACAGATAGATATATGTCATACAAACCTCAATCTATTCCATGTAGTGACATTTTATCCATATATTTACATTATTATTATTGCTCCCTTGGGTTCCTAGTGGAACATAGGGCTTCAACTGCACGTCTCCATTTTCTTCTGTCTTCTGCTATACTTTTCGCCTGCATCCATGTTAATCCATATTCTTTCAACTCCTCTTCACACGATCTCCTCCATGTCACCCTTGGACGTCCCACACGCCGCTTCCCTTTCGGGTACCACTCGAGGGCTTTGCGCGCGATGTCACCCAGCGGTCTCCTCAGCGAGTGTCCAATCCATCTCCACTTTCTCCTGCATATTTGTTGGGCGATTGGTTCCTGCTTTGTTTGTTCCCATAATTCCTTGTTGGTGATTCTTTCCGGCCATCTGATCTTCAGTATTGAGCGAAGACAGTTGTCAATAAAGGTCTGCAGCCTTTTGGAAATATTCTTTGTGACCCGCCAAGTTTCTGATCCGTATAGAAGAACTGACTTGACGTTTGTATTGAAAATCCGAATTTTGTTGGTGATGCTGAGTGACAAAAAAAAAAAAAAAAAAAAAAAAAAAAAAAAAAAAAAAAACGCCTTCCCGATTCTCGATTTGACATCCTCGTCCGCTCCTCCTGTAGTTGAGACAATGCTCGCTAGATAAGTGAATGAAGTAGCCTCTTTCAAATCCCTCCCGTTGATGGTGATTGACGTTGGATGTTGTTGCTGTTGTTGGTTGGTTATTTTCATAACCTCCGTCTTGTCTATGTTTACCTGGAGTCCTGTCTTATGCTGCTTCTTCGACCAGTTTGTCGGTTTTCGCTTGTAAGTCTTCGATTGTGTGTGACATCAAACATAAATCATCCGCGAAATCCAGGTCTTCTAGGTTCTTCACGTCGGTCCAGGATATTCCTGTCTTCTCGTTTCCCACTGTCTGACGCATAATCCAGTCCACCACAATTAGGAATATCATTGGTGATAATAAGCACCCTTGTCTGACTCCTGTGTTTACTCCAAACGCCTCGCTGAGTCTTCCGTTGTGGATCACTTGGCAGGTGCCGTTGTCGTACAGCTGTTGAATAAGGTTGATGAATATTTGGGGTACGCCATAGTACTCGAGTAATTTCCAAATTACTTCACGATCAACGCTGTCGAAGGCCTTCTCAAAGTCTATAAAGTTGAGGTAGAGGTTTGATTGCCATTCCATGCTTTGTTCGGATGATGATGCGTAGAGTTGCAATTTGGTCAGTACATGATTTGCCTTTCCTGAATCCAGCTTGTTCTGGTCGGAGTTCTGTCTCCAGTGCGTCCTTTAATCTCTCCAGGATGATGCGACTCAGGATTTTACTTGGCGTCGATAGGAGCATGATTCCTCGCCAGTTCTTGCAGAGTCCTAAGTCGCCCTTCTTTGGTAGTTTCACGAGGTAACCTTTCCTCCAGTCAGTAGGCACCTTTCCCTCCTTCCAGACCTTTTGCAATAATGGAGTCAGCATGTCTGCTGTCGTCTCTGGGTCTGCTTTCAGTGCTTCAGGGGGTATTCCATCTGGTCCGGCTGTTTTTCCAGCTTTCAGAAGTTTGATTGCATTCAAGACTTCAGCTTTCGTTGGAGGATTGGTGTCAACTTGCAGTTGTGTGCGTGCTGTTGTTGGTATTTCTGGACGGGTTGCAGGTGGTGGTCGGTTCAAGAGTCCTTTGAAGTGATCCGCCCATTGTTTAATCTGTTTTTCTTCCTTGGTAATGGGCTTCCCTTGGCTGTCTTTTATAGGTTTCGCTTGTGTTGGTCTCTTCCCGGATAGAGATTTGGTTATCTGATATAGTGTCCTCAGGTCCCTTTTGCCTGCTGCCTTTTCAGCTTCAGTAGCTAGGTTGTCGTAGAATCGTCTTTTGTCCTTCCTAGCACTTTTCTTCACTTCTTTGTCCAATGCTTTGTAAGTTGAGCTCATCGTCTCCTTCTCCTGTCCGTCCTTGCATTGAATCATTTTCTCTTTCACCATTCTCCTCTCTTCTATTAATTTCCAAGTGTCCGTTGAGAGCCATTCCTTGTCTTGTCTCTTCTTTCTTCCTAGAACCGTTGAACACGTTTCGTTGAGAATCGCCTTCAGAGACTTCCAATGTTCTTCCACGCATGATTCTTCAGTGATGTCGCGTAGTGTTTCCTGCTTTGCTCTGACAGTTGCAGTGAAGGTGTCTTTTGTGGTTGTGTCCTTCAGTAATTGAGTGTTGAACTTGCATTGTGGCCTATCCCCAGCTATCCTCGAGGCTTTTAGTTTCACCTTGAAAGTCCCTTCTACTAGATAGTGGTCTGAACCCACATCTGCTCCTCTCCTTGACCTTGTGTCCAGTAGGCTCCGTCTCCACTTTCTTGAAATTGAGATGAAGTCTATTTGATTCTTGGTGTTTCCATCTGGTGAAATCCATGTCGTCTTGTGTATATCCTTGTGTTTGAACACACTGCCACCAATCACCAAATCATTGAAGGCGCAGAAGTCTGAGAAGAGTTCACCATTGTCGTTCATTTCACCGAGGGCCTCACGACCCATGGTGAGTTCTCTTCCTGTGTTGTCTCCTCCCAGCTTCGCATTCATGTCGCCCATCAGGATTTTGATATCGCCATTTGGGACGTTGTCCATTATTGCTTGTAGTTGTCTGTAGAACGCCTCCTTCTTCTCTTGTTCTGAGACGTTTGTAGGCGCATAGCATTGAATGACTGTAACTTTCCTTCCTTTTGAGTTGAACCTGGCTGTCATTATCCTGGAGGAGATTGGTTCCCACTGCATGAGAGCTTTGGCTGCTGTTGGTGACATCATGATGGCCACTCCCTCGGTGTGCTCATGGTTGTCCTCTAGGTGGCCGGAATAGATTACTGTCTCTCCAGTAGGTAGTTGGCACCTTCCAGTTCCGTTCCATCTGCTCTCGCAGATTCCCAACACTTCTATTCTGTACCTTCTCATTTCAGCGGCTATCTGGGCAGCCTTTCCAGTTTCGTACATTGTACGAACATTCCAGGTACCCATCCTTACTTTTGCTTTCATCGAAAGAAGGCACATCGGCTGACTGGCTTCCCGAAGGCTTTCACCAGCCTGCGTCATTTCACTTCCCCGATTCCAGCGAAAAGTAAGGCTATTGCTTATGTTTTTAGAATTTTTAATATATTTATTCGTTGAAGTTTCTGTAGCGATTTGGTTGTTTTACAGGGGTGGAGTTGCTAGCACCACGCCCCAACCCTCCCTCTTTACCCGGGCTTGGGACCGGCGAGAAAACTAGTAAGCTAGTAGCCTAGCAAGCTAGTATCTGGCGAGTAGTGATAAACAGCACTCGGACTATACTTTTATTCAAGAGAACTTCAGTCTCTCTGTTGCAGATTTATTCGAGTGATGGGGTCAAAATTGGATGAATCATACATTCAGAAGTGTTAGCCGATACTTAATAATCTTCTGAGGGAAGACAAGACAGATTCATATTTGGAACAAAAATACACATCAGTAGGAAGTTCGTTTCATACCTCATTATCAAATTTAAATCTCTTTCTCTTTATTTGACTAAACACTTTAACATGGCTATACTGAAACTCAGCGGTATCCTCTTGGGGATGAATAGATCACAAATGCACACATTGAATCACTTGAACACGAATTTCTTGCATGCTACCTTCACAGATACTTTAGATAGGATTGTTTATTCGTTTGTTTGAACGACAATAAACAATATTGTTCATGTGTTGCTTTCTATCATGAAGACAATGTAACTATCTGAGATTAATTTAGGTCTGTGGAATATCACGCATACTTCGGAGTAGACTGTCCCTGAGAAACATAGTCGCCTTAAAGTCATGATATTTGATGATATTTTGCTTTGTGCTGTGTGAGCAATTATTTTATACCATAAAAGGAATTCTGTATTAGTTACAGGACTTCATCATGATCTGAAATTGGTTAGAGAACCATTGGAAAACCATTTGGGAGTACTGAAAAGCGATTTCGTCCTAGTTTGCGACTCTTCATCAGTACGCATCCACCACAGGGTTTAGAACCCAGAACCTTTTGGTTACAAGGCTAGCGAGCTCGTAGATCATTGAGCCACTGGGACCCGATCCAATGGCCCATGAATTCCAACTTTTGCTAATTCACGATATAGCGCAACCGCTAGTCAATGTCTTCGGCGAGTATTTGTCCTCACACCCGACCTGCTGTACGCTACTGGTCAGCAGTTATATTAGGAAACACTTCCTGTGCCGCACTGGTGGTCTGTTTATTTTTCGCACAAGAAATAGTAAACGTAAATACAATACTGGATCTTAGGCAAATTTTGTACTGCTGTTTTGTTTGGTAAGTGGAGGTTGGTGGTAAAATAAATTGAATTGGAAAAGAGACGGTGAATAGAAAGTAATTCATGTGTGAATTTCTTTCTTTCTCATAATGTACGCCACACTTGACACTGAATAAATTGTCTTCGATCAGTAGGTATTGTATCGAATGGAAGGTGGGGAAAAGTAAGGTTTTTATGTTGAACTGCTATGTTGAACGTCAACATCTGTCTGACACACAAACCCACATCCTGACCACCTCAAGTGATCTCAAGAAAAGTTATCACTATGATCTGTTCTTAATTTGAATACCATCAAGCATACCTTTAGTGCTTTAAGAATGAATCTATTTCTAGGATATGAAGACTTTATTTTTCAACTCATGGCTTTTCTTCAAATGCTAACAGCCTGAAAATGAGATAAGTTAATATCAATGTGTATATATAATGTATTTTAAAAACAGTTATTTCAACTCAAATGGTATTTAATAATTTGTTTCATAATAATGAAACAAGGGGTATGTGTAGAAGATAATTATTAACTAAACTACGGGAATTTATGGATGTATAACACAATGGGCGTCGGTAGCACAGCGGTTAGCATGCTCACCAACCATGCACATGGTCCGGGATTCGAACACCGGCCAACGCACTCCTTTGTCTTACTTATCCAGCAATAAGACTTGTAAAGAGGGAAGATTGGGAATGAGGCTAGCAACCCAATCCAGTAAAAAGTAAACACTACTACAGAAACTTCAAGCCTCCGGCTTGGAGTCCTATGTTTCACTGGGGACGTGAAACAAATAATAATAATTATATATAACATAATGGAAAGTTCCTGAGTAGATGGTTGGAATTTGTTAGTCTACGTCGTTTCTCAAACTTTTGTATATTGTATTGAAATCTTATCTATTGAATCCTTCATTTCTTAAATTCCACTGAATATTAAATCCTATTCAAACTACCAAAGAAAGGAGACTTAAGTCAATGCAAGAACTGGCGCGGAATTATGCTCCTGTCGATCCCAAGCAAAATACTAAGCCGCATCATCCTGGACAGAAATAAACAAGCCCTGGATGAAAACTTCGACAGGAACAAGCTGTATTGATCATGTAATGATCAAATCGCCACACTCCGGATAATCATTGAACAAAGCTTGGAATCGCAGTCACCTCTCCACCTCACTCAACTTCATCGACTTTGAAAAGGCCTTCAGTGGACAGCTATCGATCGAGAGGTCATTTGGAAACTACTTCGCTACTACGGGGTGCCATCGACAATTATACATCTCATCCAACAGTTATACGAAAATGCTGCATGCCAAGTAATCCACAACGGGAAACTTACGGAGTCCTTCGAAATGAGGACGGGAGTGAGGCAAGGCTGTCTACTATCGCCAATGATCTTCCTGATTGCAGTAGATTGGATAATGCGACAGATAACGGGTAATGAGGAAACAGGCATAAAATGGACTCACACAACAACAAACTTGGAGGATCTGGACTTCGCCGATGACATGTGTCTGATTTCCCACAAAATGGAAGATATGCAAGTGAAAAGCAACAAGTTGGCAGAAGAAGCATCAAAGATAGGACTTCAATTGAACATAGAGAAAACAGAGGTGATGAAGATTCCCGGCCACCACCAACAGCAACAACAATAACAGACAACAATCAGCCAGCATAAATGGGAGGAATCTGAAAGTAACAACCTCCTTTACCTACCTACCTGGGAAGCATCGTTTCAACTACAGGCGGAACTGACGAGGATATCAAAGACAGAATCGGAAAAGCAAGACAAGCTTTCATTACTCTTAAGTCTGTGTGGAGGTCAACATCACTCAGCATGAAAAATAACATCCGGATTTTCAACTCCAATGTGAAGTCAGTGCTACTCGCTATACGGATCGGAGACTTGTCGCCGTGTCATAAAGAACATCTCTAACAAACTTCAGACCTTCATTAACAGTTGTCTTCGCTCAATACTCAAGATCAGATGGCCGGCCAGAAGAGATCAGCGAAAGGGATCTCTGGCAATGAGCGAACCAACACAGCAGGAACCGATTGTGAAACAAATAGGCAGGAAAAAATAGAGATGGATTGGCCATACGCTGAGGAAACCACCAAGTGACATCACTAGACAAGCCATTGCTCGAGTGGAACCCGAAAGGGAGGCGGCGAGTTGGTCGTCCCACGGTGGGTGACTTGGAGGAGGTCATGTGAAGAGAAGATGAAAGCATGTGGGCAGACTTGGAGTGGGGTGAAAAAGTTGGCAGAAAACCGAAAGCAATGGAGATGCGCAGCTGAAGCCTTATGTTCCTCTAGGAATTAAAGGATATAATAATAATTCCTAACTGTCGACTTTTACCTGGTGTTTTGATTTAAAATATCATAATACACAGTAATGTAAACACATGTGATAACCTGCATTGTCACAGCAGTTTCTGTGATTATTTCATTTTACTCATGACGCATGTACAATCAAATGAATGTGAAATTTTTACAGTCTTATTTACTTTTTACTGTACTTTTTAGTACCAAAAGTTGTTGAAGGTGGGTGGACGTTTGGCTGGTACGCATACATACGATGATGGGAAAATAAAGCTAGTAGTGGTAGATCGTGATGCAGCAGGTTCATTCAAGCAAACCGTATTGGTGGACGAAAAGCATCCTGAGACAGTAATAACTCCATCGCTGCCTTCAGGACCAGATGACAGCCAACCTGGGTAAGATTCGCTTTAATTTTGGTTCATTTTTTCTTTTGTATTTTGAAATAATTCAAGATGCTTATTGCCTTTGGTGGTAGCATGTTAGGCTGTTTCAGTTTAATTTAATTGAGAATGTAAAATATGATGAATTATATCTAGGTGTAGGAATAGTACTGCAACAATCCAATCACGTGTAATGAGCGATGAAAGGTGAAGTTAGATTAATTTCTTCTTTATTGGCTGGGCACCAATTCTCGTATTCGCTAGTTTTCATTTCAATTTATGCCAGGACAAATCAATGTAATTCCTGCGAATATTTAAATTTTCATTATCTCCCTCAAGAACATGTCAAAATTTAAAAGAAAAAACTGTTTGAAATATTTATTTCAGCTTGCTTCGATCTTTCACAGATTGTGAACAATTTCAAATATCGATTTGCAGATATTTAACTAATTTCAAGTTAGATAGAAACCTAACATCGTTTACAGGACCAGTGAAAACCAAAAGGGGTAATAGACAGCTCTCACATTCTTGTACACAGTAGATACAACCTCACTGGGGTTTGAACATGACACCTTCAAATTAGGTGAGTTCGTGAATCACTCTGAATTGATAGAATTTAGAATTCATGCGTTATTGGATCCCTTGCCGGTGACTAAATGGCCAGTAGCTTGAATAAATGCCCGTTTTGTTAAAACAATGCATATTTTTGATGAAAATTTTCATTTTTGCAATTCCTGTCTTGACAAGTTTTGTTTATTTTATGCAGGAACATGTTGACAATTTCGTTGTTGTTAATGTGTTATTTGTTTTCAGCTTATTTGATCCCGATTACATTGGATACACTTCAATGCAAGTTAGACATATTCCAGACAAAAATATCTCACTTTTACTGTGCATTACTATCATTCTACTCATGTCATTCTTTCGACCGTAGAGTATACACTTTTGATCTCCGCTCACTGTTTACATCTAGACTGTCACAGTTTAGAGGACTGAACACAATTTCATATTACCGAATTACTCTCCATTTGAAGAAACAGATTATTACTGGGTTTGTTTCTGCTAGTTGACTCGAAGTCACTAACATTCAATAATTTAGATTAACCCCATCGTTTCCGCTCACCTGAAATTCATCATTCATTTCTGTTTTTGAAACATGATAATTTCTTTTTAAAGTGATTTCAGTTTTGAGTGCTTTCATTAGAATCTAACCATTCAATAATTTTTGTTGGTACGGTAAATATGCGCATGAAATGTGTTTGTAGTATTAATGAAAAGTGTGATATCTGTCATGTAACTGGTGTATCCCTTTTCAGTTTATTTGTATGAGTATGTTTGTGCAGGTGCTGGTATGTTTTTATAAATGACTTCATGCAGGTAGGAAAGAACAGATCCCATTTCTGTACTTAATATTCTTTAGTATCTTAAGTATTTTCTATACAGCATTCGTCTTTTTCGGTTCTGTTTCTTCTAAGGTGTAGAGCAGCGGTCTAGACAACTTTGAATAGAATTATTGGGTTACAGGTTGGAGGCTTGCATTGCAAGAGATTCACTTTGAAGTAAATGAAGCAGTAACTCATAGCCAGGGTATATTTTTGGTGTTTACCCTTCTTTATACACAATCTTTGTGATATGAAATTCAGTGTATCACACTGGACTAATTTCCTGGGTATATATATGATAGAGAAGATTTGTAGCTCAAGTGGTTGTGTTCTCTGAGCTGGATGGTTGATTTTCGAAGCTTTCATCACCCTACTAGGTGACATCTTCAGCGCATACTTCTATTTGAAGTATTTCATTTGGGTATTTCATTCAGCCACTTTGCTTAGTATACTAACGAACGCGCTACTTCTCACTTAAATGTCAGAATGTTGGTCATATTATATGTCAAACTCCTGTGTTCAGTATTCTGTTTAATACGGAGTGACACAACTGACAGTTCCATTTATAACTATTTTAAGTTAGCTATCATTATCAAATCGCTACTGAATTTAAAATAGTAACATAAACAGAACATTAGCGATGATAAGTTATCATTGTTATTAAGCCAGAAGCTTTAGATATAGTTTTAAGGGACATTTTATCAGAATCAAAATCTCATCAAATAAGTAAAAATTTCAAATGTGAAATACAGATTTTGGATGGTCTGTTGATGATAATCTTCTTTTGAAATCTTTTAATCCCTTTTTGTGCTTATACACATGTTTACCGAATATGTTAACTTTAATCTTCGTAGACCTAAACACCTCGAAAACCTGTTTTCACCCCATTTATAGACGCTTGAAACATACCAGGAGAAACATTTAAACCAAAGAGCAAGATGTTACATTAAAATAATCTCAAGGGCGTTGTTATTGTAGTCGCGAGTTAGACTCTTTATCCAGTGGTATCTGAAGAAAGGTATGAAAAAATTAATGAATTGCATAAGTCTCATGATTCTTCTGTTTAGACAGAACATTTTTGTAATCTTGGATTACGGGGAATTTTGAAGTCACTAAGAATTCTCAATGTGGCTTTGTCTTTTCTTTATGGCTGTTACTAATGGAAGTACGGAGCACAGTACTTGTGTGTGAGTGTATATCTGCCTCTAGACTGGCCGACTTAAAAGATAAGGGATTACTTCAAGTTAGCACACACATAGCAGTAGAGAAAATAAGTTTTTATCAAACAGTAATGCATAAGAATGAACGAGAGTAACACTGTTCTGTTCTCATATCTTCCTTTTTTCAGAGCCTAAGTTTTTCAGTCACTAAGTTAAATGGCACATAATATACACGTGTTTTGATGGTTAGTCAGTAATTACGCTTCAGCCAGTGGTGATGCCGGCTGAAAAATACAAATCTAGCCTTCTGTATCCCAGATGACTGACTAAATTTCAGCGTAGAAGTGCACCAGTCCAACTTGTCACACTCCATGCAGCACAGAAAGGCAGTAAACAGACAGAAAATAGATATTCAAACGAATTACAATTCGCAGAAATATGCGCCAGATTGAAGAGAAACATGGGGAAATTTCAAAGAGTGAATGCATTTGCGTCACTAAGAACGATTTCAAGCCACATCACCAATAGCCTCCAGAGACTAGTGTATAGCAAAATGAGGACTTCAGCCTGGACGTCAACACTTCCCTTAATGGTCCCAATTAAATGTCAAAGGCTTCACAGAATGGTGCTAAGTTTCAGCTCGACAACCCCAAACTATTTTATAAAGCTAATCCTATATCAGCTGACAATGCTCGTCGAGGAAGGCGATAGCTTTTCATGTACAACACATGACCTAGCCATGTCAATAGATGTAACTTCACAATTTCATTGATTGAATCACCCCACTTACTAAGCACTGTACGCCTAGCCTCTAAATTAACCAGCATATTATGCCACTTAAAATGAAAGACAGAACGCAAACATATATGAGTAAATACAACTAGCACTTTCATATCATCCACTTTCAACGGTCATGTCTCATAGCCTTAAGGGAGTACACAACGAAGTGGTGCGAAATACACTTGTACTTTGAAAGATATCCGGATATCATTTCTATACCAGAAATGATGTAAGTTGTCAAATGTCACTCCAGCCTTTTGTACGCGTGTTGAAATTTCGTTAGCAAGCAGCCCCTTAGTGTTAGTGCAACTTCCTAAATAGGTGAATTAGTCAACACGCCTTACCACTTCACTCCCAATCGTTAAGCTTGGAGTCAACTTACTGTAATCCCGCAGGATCATCTTACACTAGAAAAGAGCGAATCTCGCGCCGATCATTCAAAGGTTTCTTCTCAAGATGTTCATAACACTTCATTTTTTAGCGTCATCTACGAGGATAATATCATCTGCATACTGTTAGTCCACAAGACTGTTTCCCAGCAACAAGTCGATCCCTATGACACTAAATTCGATTAGGATAACATAGATTCGTACACCTGTTATGAAACTAAACAAAAAACGAGCGTATTTGGCCTCCCTAATGGGCACCATTGGTTTGCATCACTTCAAATGGCAACTCTTCAACGTCTCCTACACGGTTGAGTGAGTTCTACTAGAGTACCTTGATTGGTGCAATTTACTTTCTTGGTATCCTCTTCACGGCCAAACGTCGTCACACCACGTCTCCACTGATTGGGTCGAATTCCATCTTCAGATTAGAAAACGGGACAAGTGATAAGAGGTGGTAAGTATGTGTTTCTTCCAGAATTTGTCGAGGAGTGAAGATATGATCACTATAGCCTCTTCTTGGCCTAAAGCCCCCTTGGTATTTTGGGGGTTCTTTCTTCCAAACATCAATTAGTCTGTGTTTGATTACTCAACCTAGAACTTTAGATAATAAAATAACCAGGCTTATCCCCCAGTGATCGTCATTGGAAAATTTGTCCCCCTTCTTAAAGGCTAGGATAATCAATGATTTGCACCAGTCTGATAGAACTGTCTCAGTTTCCCATACATTATCTTTCACCTACCCCAGTTAACTCAGACAACAGTTTGTCACCAAAGTCCTTAAATGCCTCTTGAGAGATTCCATCAGGTCCTTCTGATCTGCATAGTTTTGGATTACAGACAGACTTCGTAACATTAGTTACGGATGCAGGGCTGACATCCATATCCCACTCAGGTTACTTTTGGATATTGAGCAAGATGAATTTTTTTGTAGGTCAGTTAAACTGCTTCTCATGACCTCTTTCCAAAGTTCCAGCCTTCTTTTCTGGGAGCTAATTAAGACGCCACTGTTCGCAAACATCATCTTCCTTCCTATTTCTTTAATAATCCTGAATAGTTGTCTGGTATTACCTATCGCTGTTGTCTTTTCCATCTCTTCAGCTTTTCTCTCCTACTACAGTTTGTAGTCGTTGCAGAGGCTTTCTCTCAGCTTGCGCTTGCCTAGCTTTCACTCTACAAAGTATTCAGAGCCCGGTGGAATCAGTCTTCTTGCATCAGTCAGTCCAGATTAAGCAACAGAGATCCACTGACACTTACTAACCTTTGACTTTAGGTTGACAGCAGTCTCTACCACTGTACCTACAGCTGACTGGATATTATGTCAGGCTTCCTCGAAATGAGTCTTTCTGTCAGTCTCAGATACGCGTTAAGCTATTGCTTGCTTGAAAAGGGACCTAGTGTTACCACCGCGTTGAAGAAGTAGAGGTTTTATTGCTGCCTGTTTTGTATGTTCGTCCAATCGTAGGCATATACGTGTACTGACGTAGGTAATCGCTACAGAGGGAGAGACAGTCTTCTACCGACTTGCTGTATGGTCTACTTGAGTACATTGTTGATTTGACGACGGATGTCTTCGAAAAACAGCATACATCCATGGTTCGAGATGCCAGAGTTCTGGCTAGCAAAGCCTGTTGTCCGACTTGATAAAGAATTCTGACGTTGTATACTGTAATATGAAGTTGGCAGCGTGGTTTTGAAAGACCGTTAGTAGTGTTTCCTTGACTGTTGTCACCATTGGTGATTGCAGAGTTAGAAGCAGACGAGGGATCTGAATGTAAGATAGTATCAACAGTAGGAAGAAAGCCAGATGATGAAAGAGATGGAGGTATAGTTGGATGATGGTCAGTAAGGCTTTGTATGTGGTTATTGCTTCTAGTTTGCCCATACTATGGTATTTGATTTATTCATGGGATGTCCAAAACAGTAGCAGCATTAGTCCTCTGTGACTGCAGAGCCCTGGAGACAACTGCTTAAGGCCTATTTCAGGTGATATTTCATCACCAAACAAATTCTTGAATTAATTAAAATGTTAACACATTCAACCACTTCATTCACTTGTCACCCAACTAGAAGTCAGTGCAGTACAACTCTGTGATGTTATCTATTCTATGATTTCATGAAAACTTTACATTTTATTTCCTGTGTTTTTTGAGATATAAAATCCATATGTTATATTTTTGAAAAATAAAAAAGCAAGGAGCGATTCGTCTGAATTCTGTGATGCACTTGCAAACCACTTTTCGCAGCTTAATCTTCAACGTGGAAGTTTGCGAAATGTGCAGCAGTTGAATCAACCACACTGTTTAAAAATAGACATAAATGTAGGAAAAGAGAGAAGCAGAAACTCATGAATAATCCCCATTCAGGCATTAATGAAAACAAAACACGTAGTTCAGCGAAGAGTCTCTTTTCGGTGAATTTATTTTCTTAGCTGTACAATGGCAAATATATATGTGTTATTTTGTATGCATGTTTACATTAAGTTTGTCAAATAAAAATACAACTGGTTGTGTTTATTTTAACTAAACAGGTGAAAATTAGTAAGTTTTGGGTAGAATTGCTCCATACAAAAAGCATCAAGAAAATTGAGTGTTAATGAAACTAATGTAGTAACAGAAGTGATGAGTTGTCACAAACAGTTGTTAAACGAAGTTATGTAATAACATAAATGGTTTGATGATTGAGTTTTATTCAGGATACACATAGGAACAAAGTACAGAGTACGAAATTACGTAAGAGTTCTAAATGAATACAAGAATTATAAGCAATTAAAGAACAGGTAAACAAACAAAATTAAGTCACAAAAAATCAAAACAGTCGTTACCATGACAGCAGAGGACTTTGAGTAATACTCTTTTGTATGCACAGCTCTGGTTCTTCTATGTGAATGGCCAGAGCTTCAGCGACACAAAGAAGACGAAACCATATTGCCTTTGGTAGGTTATTCTTGACTCTTTAGATTACTTTGTAGGAGGCGTTTGTTGAAATAGATGATCAGTGTTAACCAGGTGTTCAACTGCCGCACTTCTTATTGCACCACTATTGCCTTTTCGTAACCATGCTGGATAGTGTTCTTGAATCCTCTTGGACAGGATGCGTATCAAACAACCTGCGTACCTGTATCCACAGCAACAGGTGAACTGATATATGCAAACAAGTGAAGTTTCACTTCTCCAAATCCTTGGTTCGATATTTTGTCAATGAATCTTGCTGGGTATCCATTTTGGACGAAGATTTCTCTCAAAAGATCTAACCCTGTTTCTAGAACATCGGGATCACAGGTGCGTCGGATGCAGGTGGTAGGGGATTTAATTAAATTCCACTTTTTTTGTACGGGTACGCAGCTATAGAATCTTGTTAGTGGACCATTCTAGTTAGCTTTTATATGGATTGATCTTTTTAAGGTCCCGTCAGTTCTTCTTGTTATTTCCACATCAAGAAAGGGAATTTTGATTCTTTTTCCATTTCAAGAGTGAATTTTATTGCTGGATGGCAACAGTTAAATGTCTGTAGCAGTAGACTGAGGTCATTACTGTTGTCACAAATAATGAATATGTCATCTACGTATCTTTTATAAAGTCGTAAATTGTCAGTGCTCGGCTTTAGTGGACCTTTACCGAGGCTTGCCACGAGGCACTATGATAGTAGTGGACTCAACGGAGATCCCATTGCAATACCATCTTTTTGTCTATAGATGGTGTCGTTGAAATTGAACTGTACGTTCAGAAATGTGAAGACTCCTTGATAAATGGAAATCTAAGGAGGAAAGGATAACCACACAAAATATGATAAGAATTTTAATAGATTTGTGAGGATCTACAGAATTCAACACAAGAAACAAGATCTGAATTTTCACATGAATGTCAAGTCAGTGTTTCTGCATCGCTCGGAGACTTTGCACGCGTGTCACTGGAAGCATTCCTAATAGCCTGATGAAGACTTTTATCATGAGCTGCTACCGTTCAATGATGGTGAAGTTTATATCATCTAACAGATATGCAGAAAGAAATGAAAACGTTCTGTACATAATCTCAGGCGACACCAGCGTTCAGCGACACCACATCGTGGGCACTCTAGTGTAAACTCAATGGAAGGCGATGGGTTGGACGTCAGAGGGTGAGCATTACTATCTATGCTTCTTAAGTGGAGAAAATTTAGATATAACTTTAAGTAGTTTTTAAATAGTAAATCTCATTGTAGTGTACGACCTTAAAGTCAAACTGTGAATCATATCATCATTTCACTTTAATTACTATTGGTAATGACCGACTTTCTTGCAAGCGAACGACACGTTACTCAATACTCACAAATGATTTACAACCTACTCCTCTTCCCCTGATTCCGTGTGTTTACGACTGACAGGAGAACAACTAACTTTGAGCACTAATCTGATGATGACTAGGTGTTTGTTATCCATGGTGACTGGAGTGACAGTATGACCTGGTTATAATAGCTAGTTTGCAGCTGGACAAATTTTATGTTTTAGTTAATATCAGTAAAAAGTTTGAGCATTGTGGATTAAAACAATTCCAACAGTGGTGTGAACACGGGCAGTAATTTTGCTCGAAATATTACCAATAACAAAACTTATCATTGTGTGTAAACTATAGAAAAGTATAATTATACTTTATTTTATGTTTTAGATTTCAGATTTTCGATTGCTCACCAGTAGACATTAATATCAAAACTATACTTTAGTTTACAATCATTGCTAAATTGGGATTGAATCTAAAATAGTAATATATACAGAGAACATCAACAAGGATAACTCTCCGTGATTACTAAGCACAAAAGATTTGGATATGGTTTTAAGGAACATTTTACCAGGATCACAGTTGTTTCTGCTCACGGAAAATATCATTTAGGGTATAAAGATAATTCCTCAACTGGAGATCTAGATTTACACGGTTTACTGTCAGTATTCTTCTCTTCATATCTATCAATCGATGTAGGCAATCAATCATTATGTTCACTAATAAATTTAACGAATACGCCAATGTCATCCCGATAAGCTTTCACACCTCATGCATAGAAGCTTAAAATGTGATAAGAGAAACATTTAGACCAAAAAGAAAGAAACTGTACTAATATTGTCACAACAGAAGACAAGGGCCAAGCAACAGATCGTTTATTAAGTAAATCAACATATATTTATAGATTCACATGTACATATTATAGATTATCGTTAGCAGAAAAACACTGTCTTCTGACTGGTTGTCTCCCACACAAAGTTAGCATTGCATTTCTTTGTGGCTGTTTCTTGAATGTCAGATCACCTATATGTTAACTGTATCCGCCTCCGCAAAGCTTTTGTTCTCATTTTTCTCACGACCAATATTGGGGACACAAATATTAACGTAAAGTACTTTCCACCAGTTTTGACTAACAGCCAGCTCTCACCATACTCGTCCCCCCGTCAAAGACTTGCGACTGAAGTTGGTTCGGTCTTCTTGGTTCTAGGGGCTTTGCTCTTTTGTGTTGCTACCTGAAATCTCGGCACTCGCTGATGTTCACCTGTTTCTCTTTGTTCACCACTGCAATTGTGTCTGCGTAGCCTCATCTCAACGTGACCATATGTGGTCCTTCCCACCTTGGAAACTGTTTGCCTGACCCTGTCGCACATTAGTCAGTATTTCGCCTTACACTTTCATATGCTGCTTTCTCCCGACCTCTCAGCAGCGTCCCTAGTAGCAGCCTCATCGCTGACAGATCTTCAGCGCCACTTGACTGCGCAGAAGCCTCGAAGTCCTACCCGAAGATCCATGTCTCCATCAAAAACTGCAGGGCATAGGCTTTCCATTTGTCGGTAGGCAGCGACACCAAATGTAACAATATAACTCCAACAGCGTTGTTATTTTAGTTACCATGTAGACTCTTCATCTAGTGGTATTTGAAGGGAGACATTAAACAAATCATTTTTAGAACAGATTTTATTTAAATTAAACAAAATTGAATAGGTCTCATGATCCTTCTTTTTTGACAGCACATTTGTGTAATCTTTGATTAAGGGTGATTTTGAGGTTATCGAAAATTGTCAGTGTGGTTCAGTTTTTTCTTTATTACTGTCGCTTCAGAAGTTGTCCAAAGCCAGCTACTAGCTGGATGACTGATACTATTAAACAATCTTAGTTGATTCAAGGCCAATCGAACAGGTTTAATTGGTCCGTATGGAATAATTCATGGTTTTAGGAATACTGGTTCGCCTTCGACTCGTAGATGTACTTTTTCTATCTTTATACTCGTCAAAAGATATGAACATGTTGGAATTAAATTCCTAATGTCAATCTTCAACTGAATATTTTTTAAACTTCCTTTGCAATCGCCACAACTTATAGAAGTGGTCTGGTGTGAGGATAAGTTTAATTTCTTCATATCTGTTAGAACACGTATGCATGGATTATTTTTCGTAATCACAAAAGTGACTGTTTCCCAATCTAAACTTTTATTGTGTAAGATTTTCCAAAATGCAGAGCTAGCCACCCAAAACTCCATAAATGAAAACATTAGCCACTACAAATCCAGTAGTTGGGATGAATTCTCTTGAAAATACTTTATGACTAGATGAAGGCTGTTAACCATATTAAAGAATTCCTCATATACTTTCAAACCTTTAAAGCCTATTTTCACCTTATTCGTAGTAGTCGGAAATGTACTGGGAGAGGAGCAGGATGCTGTACCAAAATAATAATAATAATAAGAGTAGTAATTGTTATTGTAGTTAAGATTTAAGCTCTTCGTCTAGTGATAAGTGAAAAAGGACCATTTTTAAAGCAGATTTTATTACCGAGCAACGTATTGTATGAGTCTAATGATCCTTCTGTTTTAAAAGCGCATCATTTTATTTACGATTAACGGTAATTTTGAAGTCACTAAACATTCTTAGTGTGGCTGCATCATCACACAAGTTGCTCAGAGTGAGTTAATAACTGTTTGAATGATACCAATGTCTTCAGGTAATTGAAAACTGATCTAACAGACTGAATTAGTTCATATAAACTCCATGTGAACTCTTAGACTACAACTGACCACTTTCTAAAGTTCTCTTGTAAATTATAGTAGTGGTTAGGCAAAAGGATAAATTTAATTTCTTCATATCCATAAAACCTTGTATACGTCGATTATTTTTGGTAATCACAAAAGTGACTGTTTCCCAATCTGAACTCTTATTGTGTATTATTACGACAGATTTTTCCAGTATGTATAGAGGGTTACTCATACCTCTATAAATGGAAATAGGTGCCTTTTCAATTTGAATAGTTGGAGAAATGCATCTGAATGATAGATTCCCTTATTCGATATGAGATGTACTGTTTTTTTAAATAACAACCTTTGTTTCGAATAGGAGTGCTTATTTTGATTGGACACTAGTAACTAGTGTGACGTTTCTAGTTCTTTCTTTGATGCAGACTGAATTTTATCAGTCAGGTTTGCAATGTGGCCACTATTCTAGGTAGCTGGAGTGCTTATTATACAGTACGAATGAGGCCAAATGTTTTGTGATGAGTCTTTTAGAAGAATAGCTACTATAGCATCCTCTAGAATTATGAGCTTTCCTAATGGAACAAAATTTGTTGCAGTTGATACATGGTGAATTAGAAAACGGACAATTACTGTTTAATTGTAACTCATCACTCACCGCTTCTGAACTAGGAGATTTCCGAGAAATGATCTTTCCATCGATCAGTGTATGTGATAAGTTTTATGAAATAGCCTCTAAAATGTAGAAAGGCAGTCTTTTTTAAATATTTCTCGAACAATGAAATGTTAAATCCACTTCCAGTAATAGTTTAAACTGATCCCGGAAGCCAGACTGTGTCTCAGCTTTATATTTAGCTAGTCACTGAAACTATACTTCCGTGACCTCAGTTTATAGATGAAATAAAAATCTCTCTTAGTTATACAGTTTGGTTTGATAAGAGCGTAGAACTACACCATTACGAGTAAAATAGCATTTATGGTCAAAAAGTGTTCAATAAACAGTTTTTTGGTTTACCATAGAATTTAAAAGCGACACACTTTGGCATGATGGAGTCTTCAAAGTGGAATAATTCTCCTATCCCCTTGAAGTGAAGAAGAAGACTGTCTTACGTCTGACATTTACTTACTTCGTAATACACTAAATCGTTCCACAAGTATTCCTTAGCTATTGACTGAGAGAATTGTATACTGGATATCTCTAATAAATTATCCATATATTCCTTTGAATTAGGAATATCATGCTTGAACATGCTGGTGGTGCCATGTCCTCTGCTCTCTAGTAGAACTAAGACTGAGATAACCTACGTAATTCTAAGAGAATCAAGAAAGGATAAAAGGAATTGTAGTGGTAATATTGTATCATCACAGTAACTGAAATGCAAGGGGAAAGTGTCGACACCCTTAGTTTAATTTTTTTATTCAGCAAGTTCACACAGAGAATTAATAAAGGTACAATTAACCATTATCCTGTAAATAGGAATCATATAGGATTTAGAATGACGCATTACGTCATCACTTGTGCCTGTATTCTTGATAAGGAAGCGAATAGACAAACTAATATAACTCATTCATTCATGAACACCGAAATATTCATGCATTACAAGACTATCCAGTGACGATCAAGAAGATTTGTAGTAATGTTCATTCTGGATAAGAACCATATCATCAACCTTAACACAGTTTCATATGTGTTAAATCAATAAGGTGTAGTGGTCAATCGCCACATAACACATAAGCAACTTCAACAGCACATCAGTTGAATCAGCGTTTGTGAGTGATGAAAGATTTTGTAGCTCACTTTACATTACCTTCATAATAAGCGGTTTTCTTCGTTTAACACTACACTATTTGTCCTATCCTCTTGCATCAGTCACACATTATTCTTTCTTTCAAGCATATTTCGCTTTGCATTTAATCCACTATGATGTAGCCTTTGATATAAGAATGGAATTTGGCTGCGTCGGTGGCACAGCGGTTAGGATGCTCACCGATCATGCACATGGTCCGGGGTTCGATCACCAGCCGACGCACTCCTTTACCTCACTTATCCAGTAATAAGATTGGTAAAGAGGGAGGATTAGGAATGAGGCTAGCAACCCCATCCTGTAAAAATAAACACTGCTACAGAAACTTCAAGCCTTCAGCTTGAAGCCCTATGTTCCACTGGGAACCTGAAGGAAATAAAAAAAATAATAAAGTATAATTCGATAGTGGAATAATCTTATTTTGATATAACCTACACAGACTGTGATACAGTGTTATTGTCTAACTGGTGACGACACTTTGAGCACAACCGATTACTCATAATAACGTCATTTTGCTTACACAACTTTCAAGCAGTGCTTATCTAATTCCATTATAATCCCGCATTCTTTGATTTTATTGATAGGAATATTTCATGTTAGTAGTTTTCGTTTCTGAATATTTTGGGTGTGCATGTTTTTGTTATCATTTCATTCACCTACTTTATTATTCTTACCATGTTGTCTGAGCACAGTATTATTTTATGAAGTTGACAGGTGACTTACATGTAAGTAAGTTAACTATCATCGCATAGTGTGTGTTCATCTTTGAATACGTGAAATATCATTGGATATGGTGAAGTGACTGCGTACAGTTTGAGTGACTGGATAGAAAACTTTAAAGCTCTACACAACCGACAGAAGTTCAACTATGTTTTTTGAGTAAATTTAGTGTTTTCAGAACTTTTTCAAGTATTACAAATCTCACAATGTTTTGGCTGAATTTACAGAGTGACCTGAAAGGTATTCTATTTATGACGAATTGTTTGGTGACTAACTAGCATGCATATTTTATTTCATAAAATTGTGTGCATTATTACGACCATGGGTTTGTACTCATTTTGATAGATAGAACATTATTTATTTTTTTTTTTTTATTTTTGATTACAGCTTGATTCCACACCGTATTTTTGGTACAAGTATGGAATTTTCAGCGTGGATATCGGTAGCCCAAAATTCGTAGGCCGACCATAGATATCAAGTGTGCGTCGGCGTGAGCTCGAACCCCGGACCATGTGCATGGTCGGCGAGAGTCCTAACCACTGTGCCACCGACGCAAATATGCCTGGGTATAAGAATAATGAGGAGATCTGTACTTTTTAATAAACAGCAATATTAATAATAGAAATTTTCGAAAGTCGGATCACTATTGTGTAGCGTCATAACATCTGTTTGACTACAAAGTGCTTTGCGAATCCTCAGCGGTAGGCACCCACTACAGGGGTTGGAACCCAGAACTTTTTGGTTACAAGGCAAGCTCGTAGACCACTGAGCCACTGGGACCCAATCCAATGGTCCTTGAATTCTAAATTCTGCCAATTCACGACATAGCGCGACCATTTCGCAGTGTCTTCTTCGATGAGTTACTGCCTCATCTTCAACCTGCTGTCGGGTAATAAGATAGACGTAATCTATCTTATTACCCGACAAGTAAATTCTACCTAATCTTTTTGTCTGAGTCTTCATTAGTATTATTTTGTCTTCACAATTATAATATTTTACATTTTCAACTTTCTTGTTCTCTACCCCCACCCGACTTAATTTCTATACCTCATTACCAATGTCACTGACTTGACCAACCCTCTATTTCTAGCCATTTAAGTTACGTCATCCAACTTATTTGCTCAATTTCAGTTTTAATTTAAATGGCATTATTCTCTACTCCACTTCTACTTAGTCTCTACCTGTAGTTACCTCTGCTGAAACATTTTAGTCAATTATATTACGTCATCTAAATTACTAACTCATTCTTACTTTAGTTGTTGTCTGATTAACCTTGGATCTGTATTAGATCATTCTTGCATTACCTGATCAATTATCTAAACTTGACAAATCTCATGTACACACACACAAATAATTATATATAAATGCGATTGTACAGATATGTGAATGAATTCGCCGAAAAGTGCGCAAATTAATGACCGTAGCTAATTTCTCCATTAATGCGCTTCGAAAAACAATTTATTATATTGTGGTATGCTTAAAGAAGTTACGGTCAGACTAGGCCTTATTCAGATTGTGTTAAGCATGCCGCGTCAACACTATGTGACGTCACTTTTAACCTACGGAGTGATTAGAAATGAATACTTAGTCGTCAGCTGTTGATTCACAATGAACTGATATCTTAACGATGATGTTGTAAAACGTAGCTTAAGACAAAATTGATAGACAGGATGACATGGCTCACGTCTCAGTGGCGACTGAATACTAAATTTGTAACTGTCATGATATAAATTCATATATCATGTGTTTTCAGAATCAATACATTAGTAATAAAATATTTTTTTCATATGCTGTATACGCAAGTGTCTTCACTACAAAGGTATTTCTCTTACTTGTCTCTTAACTATCCCTTCTGTTGTGTTCCAATCTGACTGTAGCTGAGGGTCCTTATTAGATCTCTTTTATATTTCAGAGGAATGAAGTTATGAAAATGTTGATATTGTCCTGTCCATGGGCTTTTCGTATGCAATTTTCTCTTTACA